>SNQJ01S0031873.1:101027-122964 GCA_010110895.2 Picea sitchensis | reverse complement strand
TTTCTTTTTGGAAGATGAACTAGTCTCTATTTCGTTGCTAGTGGTGTCTTTTAAGCTGAGGATGTCTTTCTCGATCTGACTGGCCTCTTCGAAGGCTTCTAACAACATGGCTTTCTTAGATCTCTTTACCCAAATGGCTATGCTTTGATGTAAGGCTTTCGTATAATATGCTATGATAAGATTCTCGGCAGGCATCGAATCCATAGGGATTTGGTTCTTTAGTGTTAAGAACCTTTGATTAAAGTCTTTGATCTTCTCTTTGGGGTTCTTTATTAAACTAGAAATTTTCATGACTAGAACTTCTGGAGACTTTTCATCTCTGAACTTCTCAAGAAAACATGATTCAAACTTCTCCCATGACACGATGGTGTGGGGTTGTTGGGAAAAGTACCAAGTAAAGGCATTTCCCTCAAAGGTGTAGGGAAACAATCTACAGACTGCGTCTTTGTTCTCGACACTACGGAGTCTAATGGCTAACATAAACTTTTTGATGTGAACTTCGGCGATCTGTTTAGAGTCCGGGTAGAATTTAGGGAGCCATTTCTCAGGGTGTTTGGGTAAGGGATGCTGAGGCCCAGGTATGGCCACTGCATCTTTGTCGAGCTAGGGTCTGGTGGGATTATTCTGGTTGGCCATAGGTGTGGGTGGTGTCTAAGGCTGGGATGAGGAACTTCCTTCGTCAGAGGACTCTTCTCCAGAAGAAGAAGGAGATGAAGGAGGTGGAGATGGTGGTATACCAGATCCTCCTGTTGCAGGAGTGAGGATTGGATCTGCAGGGTTTAAAGTAAGGTTAGTGCCTCGAAGTTGTTCTCTAATATCGGATAAGTCTAATGGTTGGTCCAAAGGTTGGTTTGGTTGTCTTAAACGGGCAAAGGCACTGTGTGTTCTTATGAGAGATTGGCAGACAATCTCTTGTATGTCACCACCCGTAGGATTTGCAGTTACTGGTTCAACTATGATCCATAGATTGTCGTTTGATGTGGTTGTTGTTTGAGGGACAATGTTGTCGTTTGAATGACTTCTAGTCACTATAGGTGAGCGGGTAGGTGGTGGAGGAGTCTTATGACCACATCGTACCATTAATAATTTTTAGGCCCTCCTTCTAGCGCCATTTGTTGAAGGGCGAAATTGATCGCTCGTCAACTGGAGGAGTGAATCCAGTCCGGGGTTGTCTACTTAAACCAGGCCATTTGGATTAATCCACTCCGATGGGTTTAGTGGCTCTGATGGTCGAACTAAGTCCTAAGAAAGTGAAAAAAACACAACTAAAGAAACTAACTTAATGAAAAACACTCGCTGAAAACTATATACAAATCTAAAATATACTTACAGTTTACTAACTAATATTTATAAAATAGCTCTACTTATTATATGCACAATGTATCCAAATGATTATATCTCTAATATATGTATAACGTTTACAGAATGCAAATTTTAATCTAAATCAGTGAAATTCAAATATGGATTGATTTATGACGGCAAAACTATCATTCAATATTTTTGATTTTTTTATAAATTTTATAAACAATAAATGAAATAGCAGTTGTCTAATTGAAAAACAAAGATAACAAACAATACAATGTATTTAGACTACAGGAAATTCCTATATTAATTAAACTAATGAAATAAAATGAGGGAACTAACCTGCAATCGCATCTCCCATTTGTCCTGTATACAATATCCAATTTCGCTATTTGATGAGGTCAACCGCAAGAGATCTTACAAACGCTTCTCGTAAACACGAAGGAGAAGTGATTGAATGCTAATGACAGAACATATAAAAGAAGTATTGACAACAATTTTATGATTTTACAAATGGTCACATTGAGATAAATCCGGCTGTGAAAATTTGTATATAAATGCTCATTGAATAAAGAAGATTAATCTTCTAATCATCAGATTTGAATAGAGTAATTGTTGTATATAATATAAGGGACATAAAACAGGGACATCATATAAATTTCATCACACCAATCTATAATAAACCATGATAGCTAAAGTAGTCACAATTTAATTACAAATCCAAATGACCATAACTTGAATAAAAATACGATATATCGAAGCTAAAGTTGTGCAAATATCAATTTCCATTCAAGTCTGTCAATCATAAATCCATAGTTTTTGCTCCCAGGAAGTGATGGTCTTTAGTTCACAAAACAATACATTTATATAGGTTATAGGATCAAAATGTTTCCTGTGGATATCATCTAATTTGTTCCAAAAATTATGGGGGATGCAACCTCCCAGATTCTACTTGATATCAAAACTAACAGCCTATTCTAAAACAACATAAAAAATAGCATGCTGAGAGATGCCACCAGTGATTCAAATCTCCTTTAGAAACCATAGGTTCCTAAAAACACATAAGAATAAAACATTTCAGATGCATTTTTGGTTATAAAAACAAGAAATTTGAATTCTAGTAACTAGCTACAGAATCTCACGATTCTATAGCTAGTTATAATTATAACTAGAATTGTATTTTATTGAATCAATCAAAATAGACTAGAGGTAATCTGTGCAAACAAATCATGTATTCTAATTTAAAAAAGACAAAATCATCCTAAACATATTTTTAAACATCATACCTCAGATTGAGGGATTCGACTTAATCAAGTAATCTTTGAATTTACAATGGCAGTCACTGCTTCCACGTTCTTAAAAACAACATACCTTGTGGTTTTTTGTCATTTTTCTTTGGTTTCAGCTACGGATTGTAGTCTTCCATTCTCTTTCGTTAGCAAATGCACTTGGTCTTCCAAGGATTTTAGCCGAGACTGAAGTAAGGGCATGTCTCTGTAATACCTATCGAGCCATGATTGACATTCGCTACATTGTGGCTAAATAGACTGTGTATTAGCAGTGATAGTATTAATAGGTGGGGGATTTTCCATTTGACCTGTAGGTTCACTACTAAGTTTGATTCCAAGGAAATCGGGATTATCTTTAAGACACGGTGGAAGGCTTGTAACATAATCATAGGGTTTACCAGAGCAAAGTCCATACGAATATGGATATTCTTCAGTTAAAAATATTTCAATTTCCGAATCAGAATCTTCGCTTAACACAATTGTGTTTTGGTTTGCACAGGGCTTAGGTTTATTTCGGTCACATCGTGAAACCCAACGAGCAGCTCTTTTACTCTTATAATTGATATCAACATTGCCTTTACACTTTTTCTTTGCGGACTTAACACCACCTTTGGGATACGAATCTGGTAGAGTGTCGGGTTGGGTAGTGTCAGGATAGGTCGAGGGTTCCACATTAGAAATAGGGTCATAGTGCAAGAGCGAAGGAGGAGAGATGGTAGGCTCGACGAGGGTTTCTGTGATGACAGACTTGTCAACTTGTCCTATTTCACTGCTAACAAAACCATTTCTCAACAGGAAGGCACCCCAACGATCATCGTTTAATTTCAACTGATGTACAATAATAATCTTGATCAAACAATGGTGGAATAGGATGGAATCAGATTTCTGCCTTTTAAAACACTTTGCCATTTTGTATAAACTTCGAAGGAGAAAATAGGGCATGTTTAGGGGAAAATCGATAAAACTCATGAGCAACCACAAGTGATATAAGAAAACCAAACCATATCTCCCCTCATAGGTAACGAACTATTTGACAATAGCTAATAGATTGTGCCATCTAGGTTTTAGAGCTGAAACATGCATACCTCGGTCGCAGCTGGTAATCCTCCTTGAGGTGAACAATAATGACCAAGGAACCTCTTCAACCTTTGAGTTTTTAAACCACTTTTGTCCCACAGCTAGCAGGTCGGTGGCTTGGCTTATAAAATATTCGTTTAACTCAAGCTGGACATATCCTATTTTATCTCTGCAACCATCGAACGTTAACGCGAATTCTTGAGCAACTGTTAAATTAAAACCTTTGAACTTTTCAACAAAGACATGCCAGCCATCCCTTTCTAAGTCTTCTTGGGCATTATCAAACGATAACAACGTCTGGACACTGTTGGACTCAATTCTCACCACAGGGGCCATGGCTAACAACAAGGAACCGACACGGGGTTCATAGGTATGTTTGACAGAATAAGCACAGAGCCATTGCCCCGAGCTTCCCCAATGAAATGTAAAGACAGCTAAAAATGGTAGGCGAGAGTGTTGATTGTTATGCGTGTGAGAAAGGTCATGTAGATCGAAGCCATGCAAAAACATAATACCGCGCTATACTTGGAATGACACCTCGACATAATGGTACACACAAAGATCATAACAGTTGAAAACAATCGTATGCATATCCACGATTTGATCACAAAATCAATATGTCAAATAAACAATTGAATCAAAGCTTTTATAAATTAAAACCCCATTAACAATAGTCGAATGCTAAATGGGTGGTGGTTTAATACATATGTAACCAAGGTGTGTTCGAGACCAAGGGGTTATAACCATGGAAACAACCGTGTTCATAACAAAATAAGACAAATTGATGATAAACCATATGAACATTAACCCTTTGATGAAATCAAACATGAATTCCAGCTATGAGTTTTCATGCTCACAGTCATGAAAAAAAAATCGAAAAGAAGGCACGTAGAAAGCGACGAGTAACAAGTGTTGTTTAATGAAGAAGATTGTGACGAGTGACGAAAATTTAAAAACCCTATGTAGGCAGCTTGTAAAAATAGAGATTAATATAGCTGCCAACATAAGGTTTTAGCGATAGTTTCCATATTACCCTCAGCATAAACCTCATGTGTATCTAAGGGATTAATAGGACAAGACCGATCTCCCATCATAGTCACAGTGAATTCTCCCACTTTAATTCAGCCTAACTCTGGAAGGAAGTATCATCTGTGATGAAGATCTTCCCAGGGTTTGTCTGGACTAGTCATTGCTTCAATTATTTCTTCATTAGAGGGCAAGACTAAGTCTAATGAATCAGTGTGAGCGAGAGAACCTTGAGCCCAAATAGGCTCTAGAAGTGGATCGAACTCTTGTGCAGGAGTTGGATCAGTGTGGGCTGAAGTTTGTTGGACTAAAGAGTACACTACTTTAGCTACGAACAAGGGCATGGACATGCCCGGGTGCCCTGTCCCATCCATCGTGGCATATGGGGAAGGAAGTATCCACGGATTGTTGAAGTAAGTCATGCGCAACGACAAAATTTGAAAAATATCAACCTTATGGTGATTGGATATGAACTTGATATCGCCTTGAGGGGGTGGGTAATCGAAGGTACCCATCAAAGATGGGCACAAACCAACCCCTACATTGATGACACCCGGTTGAGGATTATCAATCATCGAGACCGTGGATGCCTCCAATGTAGGGTCAGGTCTGGAGAAAGACAATTGATCGATGGTCACTATCCAGCCCTCGTGTGGAAATAATAAGACCCATAAAACTGTAACAACCACAGCTTGCATGGCATAAGTCCAACTCCTTCCTAACAAGAGGTTATAGTCGAGGGGAGCATCGACTACCTCTACTTCGACACACACAGTCTTTCCTCCTAACTGCACGGGGAAAGAAGGAACAATACCATGTGGTCGGAATGAATGACCGTCGAAAGCTGTGAGGAGAGTAGGTGACGGAGACAAAACGGGTTGGCCAATGGACTTCCATCATGCTAACAACATAACGCATGTCGAGCCGCCCTCATCAACCACCGTGAGGAAGATATCTGAGTAAACGTTTTCATGGCATAAGCCACTACTATATGAAATGCTACGTGGTAAGGCAGACGAGGTTTTAAGTTGGTTGTATCCATCATGATTATACCCGGATTACAAGTCTCGGTAGATCCTAAAGAGGTTAACAAGTCTTTCCTCTGGGAAGGGCAGCTTTGGAGGACCTCCAAAGCGGACATCGCACAAGGGCTTTGTGATAAATATTCCACCACAGAGTAGTTCTGGGCAGCCCTTGCATTTGGGTTATGAGAATCTTTTTTGAATGCGCCTTTGGGAATGCATGCCATTGTTTCTCCCAACATCTTCTCAGTCTGTAGAGGAAGAGATGGGAGTTCATCTTCTTTACCCTTCTCAGAAGTGCTTGGTTTACTATAGTCATGCGCTCTAGTCGATATAAAAGAATCACCCCTCACCATATATACATTCGCGGATGCGGGGTTCTTCACAGGTGGAGAGGGTCCTTGGCTGCCCCCTTCCGTGCTTGTAGAGGCCTATGTTAGATTTTTCCCATGTTGGAATGGATTGGTTAACACAGCAGGTCGTTGCTATGTCACAAAATTTTGTGCCTCTGCAAGCCGAGGACAAAGGTGGGTTGGATGGTCTTCCGCACACAGGTTGCATGGATACCTTGCCTTCCATTTCTCAGTATTGTCCCCGCTAGCATTATCGGTGGGTTTCTTATCCCCCTTACCCTTCTTTCATTGTTTTTTCTTTCCTTTAGGCTGTTGGGTCTCCTTTGGATTAATCGATTGCACTGTGTGTACATCCGACATTTTGGTAGGGGAAGCAGTCAAAGCAGTAGTTTGGTTGGCCGCTGTGTGTTGTATAGACAATTGTTGCAACTGATTCGTTAATTGCTCAGCGGACTTTGTTTGTGCTGAACCGACAATACCATTCGCATGTGGTCCAGCTCTCTGTCTGGTTTTATAAAGTATTGAGAGTGGTGCATATGGCAAGATATTGTATAATAAACTAGATTGAGAATAGATTAGCTCAAGTTGTTGAGCTCTCATGATGGCGTCTTCTTCAAAAAATACTCTTGACGTTGCGACGTCTTTGGACAACTGTGGGACCAAAGACTTAAGAAACCACTCGAGTATGAATGTTGGTGGGATTGGTACATTAATTAAACTCTTTTGGCGTCTCCATTCTTGGATTTGATCAAAGATATGGTCTGCTTTTGTCTGTAAAAAAATGGCCAGCAATTCTGTGCCAGCATCGTATCTCATAGGTAACTGCAAATGGTTTAGGAAAGCCATGGCCAATTCACCGAAGGAAGAGTATCTTGAGCGGTTGAGCTCAATGTACCATTTTGCGACACTCCCAATGAGAGTATGTTGAAACAATCACAACTGTACGGAGTCTTCTTTCAATGAGTTAGATGAGAACCAAAGATGGAAGGTAGTTACATGATCTCCTGGATCTTCATTAGGCTTGGATTAGAACTTTGGGATGTCCAAAGGCAACTTCGTCGGCATAGGAGGCCAACGCGGATCGTGACAGATAGGATCATTCAACAACCTTGTCAAGTCTGGAAAATGCAAAGTTGTCAGGAAGGGTAATTTGGGTTGTTGGTGATAACCTGGGAAAAAGGGGCTTGGAGTTTGACTGGCACCAGGTTGCCAGGAAAAGTTCGGCTGCTGGCCCGGATTCTAATAGAAACCATGGCCATGGCTAGCGTAAGGATTTTGCGTATGTGGAGACATCATCGGCTAATTTCCAAAATAGGACATAGATGGTTGGGCATGCATTACATTCAAAGGACTTTGGGAAGGGTTGCCCCATGTTGGTCCTGTGGGGATAGGCATAGTACTTTGTCCAGGGTTCCATTGATTGTGGAAAGAATTACCCCAGATCAACATTCTGAATGAGGGAACGGATTCTTGCCAAGAATTCCAAGGCCCTAATGCGGAAGAAGTTCATGGATGTGCCCCCTGTGCAAGAATAGTACCCTGCATAGGAATAGATTGTCTGAAACCGGGGTTGCCCCCAGTTGGGAAAGTAGCTGACAAGAAGGCGTTGTTACCAAACGCACCGAACAAAGAAAACGGTATTGAACTTATCGACATATTATGCAAAGGTGGTCCTTGACTCCCCGCTCCAAATAAACTATGGTGCGTAGGTTGCCTAGCAGATTGTTGATGTGAGCCACCGAGTGAAGGGGACAAAGGAGGTATATGACCTCTCCCATAAGGGAAAGCGTTAAAAGGAGTAGGAGTGCCCCCCATGTCACTTTGCAGAGGAGTGTTAGAGCTCCCTGCCCCCAGACCTGAAGTCTGTAAAGTGGAGTAGGAAAGTACAGGACTTGTACCTGAACTAGGCATCCCATATGAGAATAGAGGGCATCTCGCACTTGGTGTGAAAGGGGTTGTGGTTGCCGCCAGAGACGGGATCGGACCACTGTGCGATGTAGAGGCAGTCGAGACCATGGTGGCTCGGACCGGTGATGGTGGGTTAGGAGGTGGAAACTCTCCTATGGTGACAACCGTAGTGGGAATTGAAGAATTCTCAGAAGGAGTAACAACATTTGTTTCCATTGCTGCGTGCAACACTATCTGGCACTCGTAAGGATGAATCGGTATGATGGTGGGTGCCGAAAGATCAGTGGTGGAGGTTTCAACCAGACCAAAATCTTTTGCTCCAAGGTCTAAGACGGTTGATTCCTCTGGATGCTGGTTGGGCACAATTTCTTGTGACCCGGTCGCTTCAAAAGACCCTCGTTGGTATAGCTTTCACCTTAGTGGTGGCGGGAGTGGCTCCAGTGTAACCGACGGTAGGCCAAGAAGCCTTCGTGAACGATGGAGCTTGTGATCCTCCTCTGTGTGAGAATATCAAAGACACTCTAGGGTAGTCTAAACATTCAAAAGTAACACACACTAAAAAAGTCCCTGTAAGATAAGACAAACAAACACTAAATTAATTGGAAGAATAGTTACAACAACCAACACTAGAGCAACTTACCGGTGCAAGTGCAACTCGAAAACGGAAGCACCCTCCAAGTATACTCTGTAAAGCGTGGCCTAATGTATGTCCTAGGTACTGCGGTATACCCACGTAGTCACATGTGTATGTCCCTAAAAAAGATAGGCAACTAGGTTGCCAGTGTGCGAATAGTCACCAGGCGAGTACAGTCGAAAGTCGAGTAGACCACAATGAGAAGGGTATCGAGCCTAAAACCTGTCAAGGGTATCGAAAACAACTGGTCTGGAAAAAAACTGAGGACCTCGAATGGATTCAAGACCCACGAAGCCCCATGGCAAATGCAATCGACAGAATCCCAAAACAAGCCCTCTATATGTGTTCTCCACTACGATTGGTCCAGATTTGGAGGGGTTATCTCCGCTACCTTTTTGAACGCGACATCGTGTTTATCCTCTGTGTTAGAGGGGGGTTCCAGATAAATTTCACGATATTGGACTTGGACACTCCCTAACTCAGACTCCAATGTTTGATTTTAATGGCCTTGAAGAGTTTCCTCTCCAACCTAATCCAAGGCCCTAATCTTGAACTAGTTGGTTAACCCTTCAAACATAAAAGTCTAATAAATTTTAGATTTAGTGTCAATTTTATCGCTTGTCTTATGTCAAGGGGTATGAAAGTGAAACTGATGATGTTTAAAAGACGAAAGTAAAAATGAATAAAAAGATGGAAACAAAAACCTTCACTTAATGCAAAATTTCAACAACTTTTCAATTTTTTTTTTTTCTTTTCTAAGATCTTTTGAATCATCAAACTTAAAGAAGGATTTCACTCGACTACGAGCTACTTATGATCTAAGTAAACTATCAAGAACTTAAAAAAAAAAATATTTTTCCCTGGTTACTAATGCAAAATCACACTTTTCAATCAAACAATAAAATGAAAGCGATTTTTATTTATTTAAATGTTGATAAAGCAAAAAGGAAAAATACCAACAAGTCAAAAACCAAGAAATTGTTTTTGGCCTAATCACAGATCGCAAAGAATCACTTCAAGAAATCACACACTAGCAACTTAAAAAATGACTCTCACACTCATCTAAAAACCCTAAAGATTTTTTTTTCTTTTTTTCTTTTTTATGACAACTTTTAAATGAGAAAAAGCAAGCTAAGGCTAAGATCAATCCCAAGCTACTGACTGCTAAAATAGAGATTCAAAAACCTGAGAGGCATAACTCTCGTCAAGGGAAAGGATGACTGCCTTACCCTCAACAAAAAATATCCTGCACAAACACACTACTGACAATCCAACAGCAAGTGTGTGCACGCGAGCTGTGTAAAGCCAGAGGACGTGTACACGCGTGCTGGCCTTATACAGGCCACGTGTATCTCTAAAACTTGAAACAAAATAAAAACAAACAATCCAAACTAGGAAGAGACCACTGATATTGAGAACCATGATATTGAGAACCAGGATCTCTTGAAGGCTTAGACACTCTCTTTAACATAAACAAGGAAAACAATGTAAGGAAAAAATTCGTAAAACAAACCAATCTGAGATAAGACTGCAAACAACCAATACTTAGACAGAGTTCCAGAAAACCCCTGAAATTGACTAATTCTAACAGGGAAGAGGATGATTGTCTCAAAATCTTTCTGGAATCTACATGCTACTGTTACTTCTTCAGCTAGCATTTACATGTGGGCTGTAAGAGAGTAGGGCACGGGTACACGCTTGCAAACCTTATGCAGGCCGCATGTACCTTTGTGGGTCTCAAAAAAACACAGTCAAGAAAATAACAGAGATAGCTGGTATGGAAGACCAGACTCTCTGCTAGCTCAGACTTTGCAAAAACTTCAAAAAACAGGAAAGAAACCAGTCTTTTAAAACTACCCAAAAATATTCCTAGGAACCCTAGAGACTTCCCCAGTATGGTTGCCAATTCTGTTGTGGTGGGAAATCCCCCTACGGGCTAGCAAATAGGGTTATATTATGCATGCAGATATGACCAAAAGAAACCTACTTTCTACCTTCGTCCCCAGACCTAATCCCCATTTCTTTTCAACAAATACACAGTTAGACCAACATACCTTGTTCTAGATGTTGGATGTTGATCATTCTTCATGCTTGATCTCTTGTTGGCAGCTATCCTCTCAAGATTGACCTGCGTAGAGTTTCTTTACGCTTATTCTCCTCCTCCAAGTGGGACCCCTAACCCTTATTTAATAGGCTAGAAGAAGCTAGGTATTTGGATGAACCCTTGGCCATGCATGGTCGATAGTTTCAGTTAACTCACCCAAAGCTGTGTATTCCCTCAACAACTTTCCTTTTTTCGTGCTTTTGTCAGTCCACACGGGTTGTTTTAGGTCAGCTAGCATGTACACGGGTGCAGTAATGGAGTAGGGTGCGTGGGCCCTTATAAAAGAGGTTTTTTAAAGAGTTGTTCAACAATGCTTTGGCAAAGAAGGGATCTGAGATGGGCTGATGCGAAGTAAGCATTTATGGTGCAAATTAAGGTTATAACAATGCTACAAATTGGTATCAGAGCTAAGTGAAGTGTCAGAGCAGTGGCATTTCTCGCCCTGCTGGTGGCTGGGGACGTTACATTTTTCTAGGATGTTTCAGACATTGAAATTTGGAAGAGACAAAGGAGATATCTTGGTGTACATGTGGTACAAATTTTAGATGTTGGTTCATTATACTTACAAAGATATGCCCTGTAAAAGTTAGGGTTCCCAAATGCTCCTGAAATCAGTTATCAAACAAGTCAGCTTGACATTTTCTCTATAAATTATTTTCTGGGATGTTTCAGAATTTGAAACTTTGTATGGACAAAGGAGAGATCTTGGTGTACATGTTGTAAAAATTTCATATGTTGTTTCACTACACTTTTGAAGATATGCCACGTGGAAGTTAGGGTTCTGAAATGCTTCTGGAATCCATTTCAAACAGGTGATCTTGGAACATTCACTATAACTTATTTGTTGGGATGGTTCAGACCTTGAAACTTTGCATAGAAAGATGAAATATATTGGTGTACATGTGGTACAAATTTCAGATGTTGGTTCTCTATACATTTGGAGATATTCTGTGTGGAATTTAGGGTTCTTGAATGCTCCTGAAATCAGTTTTAGACATGTTAGCTTGGCACTTTTGCTATAGCTTATTTTCTGGTATGTTTCAGACCTTGAAACTTTGTAGAGACATAGTAGAGATCTTGTTGCACATGTGGTACAAATTGCAAATGTTATTGCATTATACTTTCAAAGATATTCTTTATGGAAGTTAGGGTTACTAAATGTTGCTGAAATTAGTTTCAAACATGTTAGCTTGGCACTTTCGCTATAACTTATTTTTTGGGATGTTTCAGGCCTTGAAACTTTGTAGAGATAGAGGAAGGATCTTGGTGTACATGTGGTACAAATTGTAGATGTTGGTTTTCTATATTTTCATAGATATTCCCTGTGGAATTTAGGGTTAATGAATGTTCCTAAAATCAATTTCAAACAAGGCAGCTTGGAATTTTCACTATAACTTCTTTTTTGGGGCTCTTCAGACTGTGCAAAATTTAGAAAAAAAAAGGAGACATACATAAGTATCTCAGGTAACAATTTTAGAATCAGATTTTCAAAATTGGATATGTGGAATGTTGTATAATTTCATTCTTGTGAAGAGGCCCAAAATAACTAGGTTTGAGAAAAATTGACCATTTGGAAATTCAAATTTTGATCAGACTTGGTAAATGAAGATGTAGTGAGAAAACTTGGTGAAGGAAGAAGCGGTGAGTAGACCTCGTGAAGGAAGAAGCAACAAGTAGACTTGGTGAAGGAAGAAGTAGCAAGCAGACTCGGTGAAGGTTGGTGAAACTCACACAAAGAGGTTGGTGTCTCTTGCTAAGTTGGTGTTTAGCAGTGAGGATTGGTGTCTCTAGAAGATTGGATTCTATGAAGATTTGTAAGAGATTGGTGTCTCTTACTAAGTTGGTTCTTAGCGGTGGGGATTGGTGTCTACGAAGATCTGTAAGAGATAAATGGATCTTGCTAAGTTGGTGTTTAGTAGTGGGGATTGGTGTCTACGAAGATCTCTAAGAGTAGGTTGGTTCCTACGAGGATTTGTACCAATGGAGATTGGTGTCTCCAGTAGGTTGGTGTCTATAAAATATTTGTAATAGTAGGCTGGTGCCTACAAGGAATTATAAAGAGAAGTTTTGTGGTTTTCTCTTGAAAGAGTTTCCACGTAAATCTTGTGTTCGATGTTCTGCAATGTGATTGTTTGTTTATGGTTGATGAATGCGTGAGTACTCAACACTTCTATATCCTTTAACTACAAACAATCTCTCCTTCTATATCATTTAACTACCTTCATCGAGAAATTTTATAGAGAGTATAATGGCCATTCAAATTCTACCCTAGATTCTTTGTATGTATTTCCAAATTCCACCGTGGCCATAATTTTTCAATGCTTCAAATCCCAAGTCCAATTTTGACTACCATCCAAATGAGTTATGTCAATGCAACCATCATTCATCAGTGAGTTAATAAGTGGACAAAATTGTCAATGTAATGAATGCTCCTAAAATAAATTTCAAACAGGGCAGCTTAGAATTTTCACTATAACTTCCTTTTTGGGGCTCTTCAGAGTGTGAAAAATTTAGAGAAAAAAAGGAGACATACATAAGTATCTCAGGTAACAATTTTAGAATCAGATTTTCAAAATTGGATATGTGGAATGTTGTATAATTTCATTCTTGCGAAGAGGCCCAAAATAACTAGGTTTGAGAAAAATTTACCATTTAGAAATTCAAATTTTGGTCAGACTTGGTAAATGAAGATGTAGTGAGAAAACTTGGTGAAGGAAGAAAATTTGGTGAAGGAAGAAGCAGTGAGTAGACCTCGTGAAGGAAGAAGCAACAAGTAGACCCAGTGAAGGAAGAAGTAGCAAGCAGACTCAGTGAAGGTTGGTGAAACTCACACAAAGAGGTTGGTGTCTCTTGCTAAGTTGGTGTTTAGCAGTGAGGATTGGTGTCTCTAGAAGATTGGTTTCTACGAAGATCTGTGAGAGATTGGTGTCTCTTGCTAAGTTGGTGCTTAGCGGTGGGGATTTGTGTCTACGAAGATCTGTAAGAGATAAATGGCTCTTGCTAAGTTGGTGTTTAGTAGTGGGGATTGGTGTCTACGAAGATCTCTAAGAGTAGGTTGGTTCCTACGAGGATTTGTACCAATGGGGATTGGTGTCTCCAGTAGGTTGGTGTCTATAAAATATTTGTAATAGTAGGCTGGTGCCTACAAAGAATTATAAAGAGAAGTTTTATGGTTTTCTCTTGAAAGAGTTTCCATGTAAATCTTGTGTTCGATGTTCTGCAATGTGATTGTATTTTTATGGTTGATGAATGCGTGAGTACTCAACACTTCTATTTCCTTTAACTACGAACAATCTCTCCTTCTATATCATTTAACTACCTTCATCGAGAAATTTTATAGAGGGTATAATGGCCATTCAAATTCTACCCTAGACTCTTTGTATATATTTCCAAATTCCACCGTGGCCATAATTTTTCAATGCTTCAAATCCCAAGTCCAATTTTGACTACCATCCAAATGAATTATGTCAATGCAACCATCATTCCTAGTGAGTTAATAAGTGGACAAAATTGTCAATGTAATGAATTTTTTTCCCAAGCGCCGGGCATAATAACAACCATTCCTCTAGAATAACAACCATTCCTCCCGACGAGTGGAGATAAGGATATACATTCATGAGTGAGTGAGTTAATAAGTAGACAAATTTTTGGATATAATGAATTCTTTTTTTTTCCGGGGGAGACAATAACAACCATTCCTCCCAACCACTTGAGATAAACTCAATTGACAAAAGAAATTTAATTTTAATAACAAATTAATACCTCCCCACCACTTGACATAAACCCAATTGACAATGAAAATTTAATATTAATAGAAAAATAATATTATTTTTCTAAACTATGAAAATTAAACTCAATTGATTAATAAGTTTCGAAACTTACATTCATTAAAATAGCTTCATATCATTCATTAATCAAAATTTATAGTTTTGTTGCAACAATCAGTCAAAATCCTACCAAACTTGTAATTCTCATTGATCAAAATTTATAATTTCGGTAGTGAATTTGTGATTTCAAACTACCAAACTTGTAAAGTAAATCCACCAGAGATGGATAGGAGGAGCTACGAATACCTTTCATGTCACCACCGAAACTTCATATTATTATTCACTAATTGGTTGTCGACTCTTAATTTCAAGCGTGGAAAGCAAAAGCAGTAACAGAGACTGAATGAATTAGGATTTATGCAGAAGCATGGCGTGAGCTGTGAGGAGTGGCCACCCTTTCTGTGAGTTGGACATAAAAAATTAACTACCAGAAATCCAAACATGGTCATCGATATTTGTAATTCCGTGCTTTATTTCTTCGTTTTGGTGTTAAATTTCAACCATTGTGGCGTGAACGGCAGATTATCCCAATATGTGCACACTGAGATTACTTGTGAATCCTGTCTGGAAGTTTATCCCATAAACATAAATCGAAGGATTCCTGCAATGAACAAGACAAGGGCGTGAGGAGAAGCCATGATGGCCCGCAAGCATGCTGTCAGGAATGTGTTCCTCATCCTGCTTTGTATTGCAGGCATCGGATTGGCTACAAATGCTTACAGCCCCTTCTTTCCTCCTTCCATTTCGCAGGCGCTCACCAATTTCGTTTCACGCACACTTACTGGACACTCCGACTCTTCCATGGGATCTGCTAAAAAATTGCCTCTGGTAATTAATTACTATTCCTTGTCTGATATTTCAGCACAAATCAAATTCAGTGCACCATGTTTTTTAATCTTTTGTATTTCTTGTGTACAGAAGATTTTAATGGCTCCTGTTCCTCCCCCTCGCCCTCAAGATGAATTAGACTTAGTTTTGGCGAAAATAGCTAACCGGAACAGGACAGTAATAATCACGGTCTTGAATGGGGCTTGGGCTGAGCCGAATAGCATGATTGATCTCTTCCTCGAGAGCTTCCATATGGGTGAAAGGACACAGGAATTGCTGAACAATCTGCTCATTGTTGAAAGGACACAGGAATTGCTGAACAATCTGCTCATTGTTACTTTGGATGGCAAGGCCTACAACCGCTGCCACCAAATTCATCCACACTGCTACTCTTTGAAGACAAGGGGTATTGATTTCTCCGCAGAGAAGGTGTATATGAGTGAAGATTACATGAAGATGATGTGGAGGAGGCTTCGCTTCTTGTTAGAAATTTTGAAACGCGGTTACAGTATTATTTTTTCGGTAAGTATTTAAAGAATGCCTGGAATTTTGTATCCCTGTTTGTGGGTTTTCTTTTGAGTTCTTCAGTTTTAAAGAATAGGAACAGAGGCAGGACCATCAATCAAATTTCACTCTTGAAAGGCGTTGTCTGATTCCGGGATAACATGTGGTCATTTACTTGTCCATTAACAAAGAGTTCTTATATTTTGGACGCCCAGATTGGTAGGCTGCCAAATGGGTTTTAGTTTCATTCCAAACAGCTGGTGCAAATATTCCAACCTAAAGCCAGAGTTAAGTTTAATCAATAAGACAAAATTAGATCTTTAGCAAATATTCCAGGCTAACCAAACTAGCTAAAAGCACATCAAAGAAACTCTTCATAAATACAAGTATTGTGTATTAAAGTAAAACAATAAAAAAGACAAAGGTCACTCAGAAATACAAGTATTGTCTGTTAAAGTAAAAAAAACAAAGGTCACTCCAGGATTTTCCTCCACATTAAACTGAACCTGTCAATCAGCGATCAAAAGAGAGGGTACTGCACTTTTGGGATAGCCTCCTGCCTGGGAATTCTTAGCAAACTAACAGCCCTTCATTAAATTGAACCTGTCAATCAGCGATCGAAAGAGAGGGTACTGCACTTTTGGGATAGCCTCCTGTCTCGGAATTCTTTGCAAACTAACAGCCCCCTCCTGTCTCGGAATTCTTTGCAAACTAACAGCCCTTCATGTAAAGCTACAGCCTCCTTGAAAAGTACATCAGCAAAATGAATGATTGACAGGTTATATATTTCCTTTTCGGGATAGCCTCCTGCCTCGGAATTCTTTGCAAACTAACAGCCCTTCATGTAAAGCTACAGCCTCCTTGAAAAGTACATCAGCAATCTATAGTAACAGAGTCATATACTTCCTTTTTGGGATAGCCTCCTGCCTCGGAATTCTTTGCAAACTAACAGCCCTTCATGTAAAGCTACAGCCTCTTTGAAAAGTACATCAGCAAAATGATTCACATATTCTATAATAACAGAGTCAGATATTTCCTTTTTTGGGATAGCCTCCTGCCTCGGAATTCTTTGCAAACTAACAACCCTTCATGTAAAGTTACAGCCTCCTTGGAAAGTACATCAGCAAAATGATTGACATATTCTATAGTAACAGAGTCATATATTTCCTTTCCTCTTTGGGATAGCCTCGAATTCTTTGCAAACTAACAGCCCTTCATGTAAAGCTACAGCCTCCTTGGAAAATACATCAGCAAAATGATTCAGATATTCTATAATAACAGAGTCATATCCTTCCTTTTTGGGATAGCTTCTTGCCTCGAAATTCTTTGCAAACTAACAGCCCTCTTTGCAAACTAACAGCCCTTTATGTAAAGCTACAGCCTCCTTGAAAAGTACATCAGCAAAATGATTCACATAATCTATAGTGACAGAGTCATATACTTCCTGTAACTCCCCTGTAATATCTCATCCTGCAAAACCCACTTATCTCTAGAGATGGGCCGAAATCTTCTTTATATTCATAAATCCACCTTGATCATGGTTGTGTCCAGGATCTAACATGCCCTAAAGCATAAACATCTCATCGGTCAAGACCATAATGATTCTGCGGTTCTTCTCATGGTTTATACCTAAAGTTCGAAGAGCGGATGGATCAGAATGGTTCAAAATCTAATTCCACTTTGATTATTGTTTCCTCTTGATTTAAAACAATGATCTAAAGGACTTTAAAGTTCTCCAAATCAACCCAAAAGGATTTTAAGGTTCTCCAAATCAACCCAAAATCTCACTTGAACATAGGATTAAGATTGGTTCTGCTCATAGTTCAACTATGCCCCGAAAGGTTTTGAGATTTTCCAAATCATCTCCAAACTCCCCGGAACCATAAAATTTAGATTTTTATATCATACTAAATAGCCAGCCAGATGCAATTGGATGATCCATTTAATCTCTGTGTTTATATGGGTTTAAGTTTGCAGACGGACATTTAACTGTGGTTAGGGCACCAATACCAGGGAAGAATTATTGGGTGCTTGGGTCATTCTCTTTCTGGCTTCTAGACTAAATATTGATACACTTCTGTTGATTGGGGATTCTCGCATCATCATTGATTGGCTTAATAATAAGAGCAAACTACAGGTCTCTGATATCTTTGGCTGGAAGGAAAGGATCAGGCAACTCCAATCCTCTTTCACCAGGCTAAACTACAAACATACATTCCGAAAAAACAACATAGATGCCGACTCACTTTCTAAGGCAGCACTCAAAAAGAAAGCAGGAATCATTACCTACAATCTCTGGGTAGAAGAGCATAAAGGCCCCACTCATGTTCTAAAATTATTTTAGGACACCCACCTAACCTTTTAGAGAGCTGTATCAGTCTTCTAGACCTCTTTCTCAGCAGAGCACAGCTCAAAGTATATTCAGCATAGACCTTTCTCACAGCTCACTTCTGTCCACTATCAGTTAAAGGCAGACAGAACAAATTTTATTTTTTCGACCAGCATGGACTGTACTTATTCAGTTATTGCTGGGCTATGTTTAGCTTGAGTTGTAATCTCTGGAGTAGAAAACAAAATTATACATCTAATATAATTTGTGAAATTTTTCTGTGGAAAAAAGTAAAGATATATTAAATTAAATTTAAGTTATATTGGTACCTTAAATGCACAGCACAAATTTATTACAAAAAATTACAAGTTCAAAATGTCATTCAAAGAACTTCCCTCTTCATCATTCCTCCCAACCACCCAATTACATCATATATAAAAAACATATAAAATTCTATACACAATATCTTTAAAATAAGAATATATACTTAATTATTAAAACCACTCAAACTATTAAACCCAGTCAAATAAAATAGTTACAATATTACTGCGAAATATAAAATAGTTACAATATTACTGCAAAATATTTAGTATGCAAAGTTGTTGACAGATTCAATAGTTAACTGATCCGAATGGGAAATTAACCCCGCTCTACCAAAAAGATATAAGTTTGGGACTTTGACACAATTTTTTCCGCGAAAAAAATATACTTTGCAACCTCTCCCCCGGGTTTGATAACTTTGCAAGTTATTTTTTCTATGAACTTTTGAGATTTCCATATTTTCTGGGGCACAAACCATATCATATTTTGCCATATTTTGATCTGCAGGACGCTGACATATTGTGGCTGCGAAATCCCATGGGAAGGCTGGCGGAAGATGCAGACATCCAGATGACATGTGACAAATACAATGGCGACCCTTTTGACGTCTACAACGATGCCAACACAGGGTTTATGTACGTCCGTTCCAATGAACAAACCATCAGCTTCTACAGATACTGGTATCTGTCACGACGGTTTTTCTCGGGCCAGAAAGAGCAGGACGTCTTAAATAGTCTCAAGCTTTCATGGGGATTTGCTCGAAGGGGAATGAAATTTGTTTTCCTGGAGACCAAGTACTTTGGGGGGTTCTGCGAGAGGAGCTTAGACTTGGACGATGTTTATACCATGCACGCAAACTGCTGCAGAGGCTTGAAGGCGAAGCTTATTGATTTGAGAAATGCAATTGATGACTGGGCAGAATACAGAAACTCCACGATCAATTCATCATCTCCCCACCGGGGAGAATGGAGACCTGCCGACGCTTGTATGAGTTCATGGTGGCCTTAAAGTATTTGTATTTTTAAGTTTACTTTGTCGAAATTAGTGTAACTCCGAAAATCATACTTCTTTGAGATAGCAGAGTAGTGCATTTTTGGTTTTCTTTCCAATTACAGGTATCTGAGTCGGTTTTCACTCTTCAGATAAACTATGGGTGATACTGGCGTTAATGATCATAACTAAACTTGGTTGTAATCAACCAAACAAAAACTGTTTTAAGCTATGTTGTATTGGTTTTGGGATGTGGGAACTGTGGGGATGGGGCGTGTTCCAAGACAGTTAGAGTGAAACACAGTCAGAGTGCTTGAAAACCACTATAAAATATTTTGGTTTGGCAAAGAGATTAGATTAATATTTCAGATTAAGAAGGTGATTGAATAGGAATATATTTAATTATTTAATACTCAATCCAAGTCATTAGTATCTGATCGTTTTCACAATGGTGGAAGTACTGATAGTTTTCACAATAGTGGAAGCATTAGACTTGAATGACTACTGGAAACTCATGTACAATATGTAAAAGCTAAGATGATCAGAAAAATGAGAAGAACAAGAGCAGTAACCACAAGGATTGGCCCTTTGAAATGTTGTATTTCCTTTTTTTCTGACATAGATGAAGCTTTGTTTGTTGTAATGTTGTCGCTGAAAATACAATATTTAAATCATTAAAAACCCATCATACAAAACCTTTGTTTTGAGCTACAACTTGTACAACAAACAACGTATTTAGATTTAGTGCAATACATTAATAATGAATGAGAAAACTGATCATATTATTCAGTAATAAATTTCCATGATTGAATATCTTTGAAATCTGCCCAAAAAAATCTTGAACTCTGCTGAAAACATCCCTGAAATCTGTTCCCAAAATATCTCCGAAAAAGTACCTAAAATATGCCTAAAACATATTAGAGTCCTCGATGGAGACCCCAATAGTTTGGGGACGTTTCCTAAAAATCCCCAAAATCCCATAAACACTGAAACTAGAGAGACATTTTTTTGGAGGGTCCCCTTGCAACATAGGGTTTAAGTCATATTCCTCAATACAAAACTATAATTGTTTTATTCCTGAGTACAAAAGATAGGTGATGGACAGTCTTTTTCTCTTCCTGCCTTAGCCAACACTCAATAAAAACATCAACAAACTTGCATAAACATGGATGAAATTTGATGTTTTAAATGGTTTTTTTCTCAAAAACACTTATTTACTGAATATTTATGGCAAATCTGTTTAGTAATTAATCAGTATTCAAAGATAAATATTAATAAACTTGTGAATTGGATTTAGTTGAGATTGTTGACAGAAATAATTGTTATCTTTTCCACTCAATTCAATTCTCACAAGTGACAGATTAAACTCTGAATCAATATATTATTATAAATTTTGAAATTTATAGCAAATTTGAACATACTAAACATTTATAACAAATCTATATAATAATTAAAATTTAAGATAACTAAATATCTATTAAAAATATATATAATAAATAACCCCAATAAACTAATTAATACTGTTGCATAGGTATGATTCCTAAAATTCAGAATCCTCAAACATACACCCCATACCATCATTCATAACTTCCCAACATTCATAACTTCCCAAGAGAATAAAGCGAATTTCTCAGCGTATTAATTGTCTCTACTTGTTTTGACTGATTCCTCCTTATAGTAGTTGTATCCCTGAAGCGATATTGGCTTGCATTTTAGTAAGATTGTTTGCTAAACGCTCTCACAAGTGCGATACAGCTCCTCTTCCGCCAATTAAGTTGAATTCCAGTTTACAGAGGTTTTTTTTTTTTTTTGGGTTAAATCGCTGTCAATTTCTGCACTGAACTACTCAGAAAAACAGAAAATATAAAGAGAGAGATGTGAGCAGAAAATTACCAAACGGATTATCTCTGAGATATCCATATATCAACGGATTCTCTTATCTCTGAATATCATGTACTCGTGAACAAGCATTTGCGCAGAAACTTCCTCCAAACAAAATCCAACGAGTCCCAATATATTTTTGAATCCAACAAGTCTCGCCATATTTTTGTGATGAACCCTAGACAACATATCTATTTCGCTCTTAAATTCTGAACCAGCCTGCTTAGATTCTTGCGTTGCCCTATTCACGGCCACCGCCTCCCCCCAATGGGCAGAACACCTTTGTACACCTGAGAGCCATTCAGTGAATGATGAGAATGTTAAAAGCAAATCTCGAGAACATCTTTCGCTCAGTGGAGTCCACTATTAGCTTCAAACATAACCCCTGTTTAAGTGTGACTGTTGATATTGCACTGACAACACCGGAAGAAAGAAGAACGTGAATGTGGAATGAAATTTTGAACATAATGACAAAAAAGAGTAAGATATAAATTTCAATATTTGAATTGTTTTTTTAAGATTTATTGCAATAGTTAAGTGGC
>SNQJ01S0031873.1:46447-88411 GCA_010110895.2 Picea sitchensis | reverse complement strand
GCTATCCCTTAGTTCTTGAATCCCGTGTTCTTCGGCGTCTCGAAACTGATGAACGACGCTGATGTATTTGATCATTTCCACTACTTGGTGTGCTTTTTCATACCATCTTTCCATATGTTTATGTTGAAGTAACTCCAACACCCCCCTGAACATCACTATGGTGAAAATAAAGAATGGGTCCTGGAAACAAGGCCATGTTAGGTACCCAAATACAAAATATACATTGAAATAAAGTGAGGAAAGAGGGAACACCTCATGGGAAAAACACCCCCTCAAGGTACAATGTATGTAAAAAGAAGAAGTATAGTTTCTAGGCAACTATGTCCTTCACTCCAAGACGACTTCGGAGAGAATGAGACTTCTTCTCAGTGAAGGTATTGGTGAAGATGTATGTTGTTTGTTCTGCTGAAGGACATAACTGTAAGTTGATGATCCCCTCGTGTACTAAGTCCCAGATGTAGTGCATTTGGATCTCGATGTGCTTCGTCCGCTGTCTCTGAACTAGATCTCTGGAGAAATTTAGAGTGCTCTGGTTGTCACACCAGATGGCGATCGACCGATGAAACTGAATACCCAACTCAGTGAGAAAATGTTGTATCCACATAGCCTGAATGGTTATGTTAACTACCCCTTTGTACTCTACCTCGGTTGAATATAGAGAAATGGCATCTTGCTTCTTGCTCGACCAACATATAGGCCTGAAACCAAGACTGAGTGAGTAACCAAATGTGGACTTGTGATCAGTGTTATTGCTAGCCCGAATGTACTAACTCTAAATCTGAATCATCTGAGTCCTATGAATCAAAACTCTCATCTGAAGAAGAGTCAACATGTGCATGCTCATCATCTCGGATAGGTGGAAGAATGAAGGTGTCTGCATGCGGCTGTTGAGGTGCATGCGAGACACTTTCCTCAAATTGGACACTTCGCTCAATGATGATCTTGGTCCGAGGAAAGATCAATAAGACTATATCCCTTCACACCATCGGGATATCCAACAAAAATGCACTCAGTGCTCTGTGGATCAAGTGTCTTATGGAGAGGCTGTTGGAAATCCATTTTGGGAATCCGCCATGCAGGAGGAGTACAACTCCCTCTTTGAGAACTAGACTTGGGATCTGGTTCCCCTTCCTTCTGGGAGGAAACTTGTTAGATGCAGATGGTTCTATAGGACCAAGAGCGCAGTGGATGGACGGATTAGTAGATACAAAGCCAGGCTTGTTTCCAAATAATTTCAACAGGTTCATGGTATTAACTATGATGAGACCTTCGCTCTAGTAGAGAATATGGATTCCATATGATTTCCACTTGCCATTGCGGCAACCAAAGGATGGGAAGTCCATCAGATGGACATGAAGAATGAATTTCTTCATAGTGATCTCTCTAAGGAGATATACATGGAGCAACCCCAGGGATTTATGCAGGACTCATCTTTGGTATGTCGACTGAAGAAGTCCCTTTATGGCCTCAAGCAGGCTCCGAGGGCATGGTATGCCAAGAATGTCACAAAACTTTGTACGTTGTAAATTAGGCCCAAATGTCTACATGCTCAGGACAATTGATTCACTTCTACTTTTAGTTCTGTATGTTGACGATTTGTTGATAATCGGGTGCTCGACTTCAACAATTGCTAGAGTCAAGAGGATTATACATGATGGGTTTTTTATGATGGACATGGCTCCGCTACACTTATTCCTTGGACTCGAGATTAGTCAGGAAGCATTAGGCATCAAAATGTCTTAGGCCAAGTATGCATGAGATCTCCTTGAGAGATTTCACATGACAGACTCAAAGTCTGCTCCAACTTCTTTCCTATCAGGGGTCAAACTTGAGGATGATGGGGAGACTCCACTGGTTGACAACACACTATACAAATAGCTAGTGGGGAGAATTTTGTATCTCACACACTCCAGACCAGACCTCTCCTATGTAGTTGGCATAATTTCTAGGTTCATGCAGGAGCCACATGAGCTACATTGGAAGGTTGCAAAGCATATCCTTCGATACGTACAGGGAACCATCACCTTTGGGATTCATTATGTAGCATAATCTACATTAGATCCCATTGGGTTTACTGATTCTGATGGGGCTAGCAATAACACTGGTCGCAAGTCCACATTTGGTTGCTCACTCAGTCTTGGTTCCAGGCCTATCTGTTGGTCGAGTAAGAAGAAAGATTCCATTTCTCTATCTTCAGCCGAGGAAGAGTATAGATGGGTAGTTAACATAACCATTCAATCTATGTGGCTACAAAATTTTCTCACTGAGTTGGGTATTTAGTTTCATCAACCGATCGTTATCTGGTGTGACAAATAGAGCACTCAGAAGTTCTGTAGAGATCCATTTTAGAGACACCGGACGAAGCACATCGAGATCCACATGCACTACATCTGGGACTTATTACACAAGGGGATCATCGACTTACAGTTCTATCCTTCAGTAGAATAGACGACAAATATCTTCACCAAGACCTTCACTAAGAAGAAGTTTCATTTTCTGCGAAGTCATCTTGGAGTGAAGGAAACAATTGCCTAGCAACTATAGTTCTTATTTTTCCATACATTGTACCTTGAGGGGGGGGGTTTTCTAGGAGGTTTTCCCTCTTTCCTCACTTTATTTCAGTGTATCCTTTGTATTTGGGTACCTAACATGGACTCGTTGCCGAGACCCATTCTTTATTTTCACCATAGTGATGTTCAGGGGGGTGGTGTTGGAGTTAATTCACAAACACCTAGGATTTATTTTTCCTAAGGTTTTTCCTTGTTTATTAGTCATAATTAGTCATTATCTAGTCTCCTATATTTTAGGGGAGAATATTCCACCTGTAGAATATTCTCTTTCAATTGACACTTCAGTTTGACTAGTTGAGTTGAGTTTAGATGTTGCATTGGTTTTATCACCATGAAACATTGGGATCATCACCATGCTAATTCGACCTTGCCTTGGGATCACCAAACTGGTGCATTACCCTTGATTCCCTGAGTTAACTCCTCACTACTCTTTGTTCAGTTAGTTAACTGAAGACTAGTTCACTAGTTAACTCAACTAGGTGGCAGTTCACTCCCGTAACTGCCTGAGAGACTAGACTAGGTGGCATTTTACTCCCGTAACTATTGGTGTGTGTCCAGATCACTCTAGACCACCACTATGGTGCATTGGTTCTCCTCTAGTTCACACTCATTGATTTATACAGAGTATATCATGTGTAAATTATTTATTATTCACAATGGTTAATGAGAATTCTTTCATTCTTTCTCTTATTGTTCTTCTTCTTTCTCAAATTCTCTCTGCAAATGTGTGTATTATTGTTTAGCTAGATCTATTATGTGCAAGTTCAACACATTTACACTTTGCATGTCGCCAACACCATGAGGGTGTCTTATTGGAAATAGGATATTCCCGTAGTGAAAAGGTGCTGCTCATTTGTGAATGTACTGTAGGCGTCTTGGAATTCACTTCTCAAGAACATCGTGGCTTGTGTGGATGATCCAAAAGCGGATCCAGGAGCTTGATGGGGTTTAGAAAGGCCTAAAAATAAACATTCTCAGAATGGATTCAAAATGGACGTGTGCATAGGCCACATCGATATGAACCCAACGCAACTTGAACGGGCTCAAACAAACGTTGTATGCACAAGTTATGGTGATCTGTTCGTTTTTCCAAACAGGCAAAAATTGTTGACTATACAATATGTACAGTGACACATTGTAGATGACTGTACAGGTCGTACAAATGATGTGGCAGGCACAAATGGCAGTTTCTGGGGATGACATGTGGCAGGTTGATTGGGCGTACAAACACTAATGTGGATAGGTACAGGGGACCAATCAAGGAGTGACACGTGTAACCCTTGTACTGGTGACATGTGGCACATCCGAACGAGTGACATGGCACATCCATACGACACATGGAAGTTATAGATCCAGTGTCAGAGTGACATGGCAGACACATGGGTGAATCAATGGTCAACACGAGACAATGTACTTGACGAATGAGGTGGTGCCACATGGCCCAGACGTGGGCTTCCATGTGGCACCCATGGATTGGCTCGTTCGTGGTTTACAAAATTTTTGGAGCTTATGGGTTTCAAGCCTTGGACTTCCCCGAGCGCTAAGGTTCCACATAGGTTTGGCTAGCTAGCCCGCCTATGGGTGGTACTTGTTAGACCAAGGGAAAAATTATTATTTAAGTTTACTTGGTGGAAATTTCAGACGGGGGGAAGGGTTTGGGCCTATCTCCATCGCTCGGATGCAGACCTCCACATATAACCACATGCCCATACTTCATAGTTGTTGGTGCAATGTGTTGGGCTTAGCCCTCAGTTTCCGGGAGTAATCCATAGGACCCACTCTAGTATAATAGATGACACGATGGATAAGAGTTTAGCCCGGTCGGTCGGGCTAGCTCGCCAACCAAGGGATAAACCTTGGGATTATTTCAGGGGATACAACAACCTTAAGTGCATGGAGCATTGGGTTTCGGGCATATGGCAGTCTAGGCGACCAAGCGCTGAGGTTGGGGGGCTTAAGATCAGGGAGCCAACACATACATCTAGCGCTAGGCCATATGGAGCATTCTCATAGGACCAGGGGCTAGCCAAAAGGGGGTTTCTCCCTATATTAATGCATAAGTGGATATTTAAATTTATATTAAAATATGTTATGGATTTATTCAACATTTTTGGAGATTTTTGGCCAATATTGGGGGATATTGGGCCCTTTTATAGGCCAGATCTTAGGGGGAAGTTGGGAGATGGTTACCAACTTCAGATCTATATAAACCAAGAATTCTTGAGGCCATGAAAGGATATTCAGAGCAGGTTTATGTTGAATATTTTCCAAGCCAAAACCATTTTTATGCAGGGAAGTTGTTGAGGAGTGCACCTTTGCAGACCATTTCTGGGAGCTCCGGTCATCCGATTTGAGTGTCGTTTCTTTTGTTAGGTTCTAGAGATCTGGTAGAAAATGACCAGATCATTTTTGTAACCTTTTGGCACTACTGTGATGTAATTATTGAGCTTTGAACAGAAATAAGAAAGCCTCACCCACTGAGACAAAGGCCTAGAGATGTAGGTGATATTGTCAAACTCCGTTATCACATTGGCCATTATGGTTTGCTATTGTTTATTCTTCATTTCATATATGTATATGTGTATATGACTATTATAATTCTTATATACTTATTCCTCTTTATTTAATCTTCCTAATTGGTTAATTAAAACATGCTTAATAACTCAACCATAGTCGTATAAAAGATCTTTTTGGATCAAGTGGTATCAGAGCTAGTTTCCGTTTGGATTTGATTTTTTCATGTTAACCAGGGAAAAGCTACATCATGGTGAGGGAAATATTGTTGAAGATAATCCATTGATTGGATTGAGAAAGAGAACTTCTCAAAGTGAGAAGATGGCATCGAAAGAGGGACTTTCTCAGGATGAGAAAGAGTTTTGAAAAACTTTCTTTGCTATGTTGGAGATGAAGGTTTTGTATGAGGATTACATGGAATGAAAGAGACTGGTTCTTGGTGAATATTCAAAAGGAAAAAGTGAAGAAGGAGAGGATCCTCCTCAAATTCATCCTTCACCTCCAACATCACCTCCTTCTTCTCCTTATTCTTCAGGTTCAAGTTCTAAATCCAATGCAAAGAAACATGTTCATAAACATAAGAATGAAATGCCTTTATTAAAACTTGATTTTAATCTTTAATTACTCATATATGATCATGAAGTTAATGCAGAGAGACTTGACAATTGGGCTAGACAGATGGAGGTCTATTGTAGTGTGCAATAGATCAAGGATGAGGCCACACAAATCAAATTTGCATCATTGAGACGTACAGGCCACACAAATCAAGTAGGTAATATATTCCATCATGGAAAAGTTTCATTTCTATAGTTAGAAAGAAATTGTATCATTTGGGTTATAAAGAGAAAGCACTAATTGAATGGCAATCTTTAAAACTAAGAAAAGGTCAAACAGTGAAAGAATACACAGATGGCTTTCGTAAAATGGCATTGATGTTATATATTCCTTTACATACCCAAGAAACTCTTATGAAGTATATAGGAGGTTTACCTGCACATATTCAAAATATTGTATTCATGTTGGGACCAACTAATATTGATGAGGTTTCTGTTCAAGTGACATACATTGAAGAAGGGAAACCAAGTGTTGGTGTATCAGGGGAATCGTTTTCAAGGAAAGAGGACAAAAGGAAGTGGCATGGCAAGAAGTCAAATTCAGTGAGGAGAAAGGAAGAGAAGCCCTCTTGCGAGCACTGGAAGAAAGAGGGGCATGATGAGGACCGCTTTTGGCAATTGCATCCAGAGAAGAGGCCAAAGTGGTTCAAGAAAAAGAAAGGGAGGCAAACAGTTGAAGTGAAAATATGACCCACAAACTTGGGATTGGATTCAGGTGATGATATCTAAAGTCTCATTAGTTGGTATGACAGGTAAAATTGGTGAAGGAATTGATTGTAGAATTAACTTGTTTCACATCAGGGTCATCATGAAGAACATTAAGGTTGACTCATTGATAGATAGTGGATCTTAGTATAACTTAAGTTTAGAGGAATTGGTTAAGCAATTGGGGTTAAAAACACAGATGCATCATAATCCCTACACACTTAAATGGATAAGAAACAATCATCAAATGCACATAGCAAAGCAGTGCACATTAAAATTTTCTATTTCATGTAAGTATGTGGACAAGGTAACATGTGATGTAGTGCCACTAAGTGAATGTGGAATGGTCTTAGGCATTCCATACTTATATGATTGTAAAGAAATATTCTATAGGGCAAAGAATCAATATAATTTAACCAAAGCAGGTCAATAATATGTGGTTCATGCTCATCATGTAAAGGAAAATAAAAATCTTCCAACTATGGAACAATTAAGAAAGGTGGTTGAAGAAAGAAACACACCTATAATTGTTTCAAGTCAAGTAATCGATCTTAAGAAAGAATAGGAGATGATTGTAGAATGGAAAATCAATCACAGTTTGCTTCAAGATAAGATAATGTTGTGCAAATATTACAAACATATCAGCTCATTTGCAGTCCTACTTTTGATACTATCATTAGTAATGTTGTCTACATGGGTGATAGTGGCTTCAGTATGATGTGACAGGGTACAAATGGATAGCAATATGCTGTCAGTTGTCATGTTTGTGTCACAGTTGATCTTGATGAGATAGGTGCATAGGACAGAGTTCAAGGATAGGAAAAAAGTTGGGTGGCCTATCCCGAGCTTGATGATTGGTCAGTAACCTTTTGGGGACCAAAAGGTCCTTTAGTGGGGAGGTGTAATCCAAAAGTGGATCCAGGAGCTCGATAAAAAGGCCTAAAAATCAAATTTCTCATAATGGATTCAAAATGGACATGTGCATAGGCCTCATCGATACGAACCCAACACAACTTGAATGGGCTCAAACAAACATCACATGCTCAAGTTATGGAGATCTATTCATTTTGAAAAACATGAAAAAATGTTGACAGTATAGTCTGTACAGTGCCACGTGGAAATTGACTATACAGGTCGTACGACCGTACAATTGATGTGGCAGGAACAGTTGGCAGTTTCTGGGGATGACACGTGGTAGGCTGACTAGGCGTACGGACGCTGATGTGGATAGGTATAGGGAACCAGTCAGGGAGTGACATGTGTCACCCTTGCAATAGTGACACGTGGCACATCTGTACGGGTGATGTGGCACTTCTGTACGACATGTGGTAGTTACAGGTCTAGTGGCAGAGTGACATGGTAGACACGCGTGCGAATCGATGGTCAACACACGACAATGTACTTGACGAATGAGGTGGTGCCACGTGGCACCCATGGATTGGCTCATTCCAAGTTTACAATTTTTTTGGTAATTATGGGTTTCGAACCCTTGACTTCCCCGGGCTCCAAGGTTTCGTGTAGGTCAAACTAGCCAGCCCACCTATGGGTGGTGCTTGCTAGACTAAGGGAAACATTATTATTTAAGTTTACTTGGTAGAAGTTTAGGATGGGGGGAAGGTTTTGGGCCTAGCCCTAGCCCCTTGACTCATGCCTCCACATATAACCGCAGGCCCATACTTCATAGTTGTTGGCCCAATGCGTTGGGCTTATCCCTCAGTTTCCGTGAGTATTCCATAGAACCTGGCCTGGTAAAATGGATGACACAATGGATAAGAGTTTATCCTGGTCGGTTGGGCTAGCCCACCGACCAAGGGCTAAACCTTGGGCCTATTTCGGGGGCTACAACAACCTTTAGCACATGGGGCATTGGGTTTTGGGCATATGGCAGTCCGGGCGACCAAGCGTCGAGGTCGGGGGGCTTAAGACCAGGGGGGCAGTGCAAACAACTAGCACTAGGCCATATAGAGCATGCTCATAGGAACAAGGGCCAAAAAAAAGGGGTTTTCACCTTATATTACTGCAAAAGTGGGTATTTAAATTTATATTAAAATATGTTATGGTTTTATTCAACATTTTTCAAGAGTTTTGGCCAATATTGGGGGATATTGGGCCCTTTTTGAGGCCAGATCTTGGGGGGAAGTTGGGATATGGTTACCAAATTCAAATCTATATAAACCGGGCCTTCTTGAGGCCATGAAAGGATATTCAAAGTAGGTTTATGCTAAATATTTTCCAAGCCAAAGCCATTTTTATGCAGGGAAGCTATTGAGGAGCGCACCTTTGCATACCATATATGGGAGCTCCAGTGATTTGATTTGAGTGTCGTTTCTTCTGTTGGTTTCTAGATATCTGGTAGAACAAGACCAGATCAGTTTTGTAACCTTTTGGAACTGCTGTGGTGTACTTATTGAGCTTTGAACATAAATAAGAAACCCTCACCCACTGAGACAAAGGCCCAGAGACGTAGGTGAGATTGTTGAACTCCGTTATCACATTGGTGTTTATGGTTTGCTATTGTTTATGCTTCATTTCAGATATGTATATGTGTATATGGTTTTTATAATTCTTCTATGCTTCTTCCTCTTTCTTTAAGATTCCTAATTGGTTAATTAACACATGCTTAATAATTCAACCATAGTCATATAAAAGATCTTTTCGGATCATTTGAGTTCTGATAATATTTCGCCAAATGGCGTAAATGTTCCAAATCCTTCAGCACAGTGACCAACTCCTCTTCATCCCTTTTCTCTCTATCCAGGGTGGCATCTTTGATTTCCATCCTTGTGCCGATAAGATCATATGTCTTGGCATGTTCCGTGTTAATCAATCTCTCCTCTGTGGTGATGAGGATGGAGCGATCCAGAGTAAGCCTCCTCTTCTTGGTGGTTATCTTCACGATGGATTTCCTCTTCCAATCATAGGAGATGGCTTGTATATCATCAACCTCATCCACGAGTTCGTGGATTTGCTGATCTCCCTAGGTAAGAATATTTACCATGCTCCCGATGTTGTATATATGTTCAAGATTGGGTCCTTGAACTTCTTTCGTATGTTCCGAAGGTTTGGCCTCTGGTTGTTTCTCATCAAGAGGTAAAGTACCAGCTGAAATTGAAGCATCAGGGGTAGGCTCAGTACTTACTTGATAATCGGTTGTTGATATGTCGATTTCTCGATGTGGAACTTCTTCTTGTTCTCCCAACCCTAGCTCGTCCTTCCGGCTATCCACTTGGATCCCTGGTCCATTGAGTAGCCTAGTGTATAAGACACTTTCAACCTCTTGGTCATTATGTGGAAGACTTTGAATTTGAGCATCAAGAGCTGGGGAAGATGCCTTCTCGGGTTCGTTTTCCTCTATGATCTGTGCTGGAGTCACCAATGAAACCTACGAACTCTCCTCATCATCATAGATTGTTATTAAGTCATGGAGGGGGTTCTATGAACTTTCTCTCCCTGATGTTCTTGCTATCTTGGGTTGAGCCAAAACGTCCCCTAGCGATTCAGCCTATGCTGCTGAAACTTCAGGGTTATTTGACTCGGTGATTTCTTCAATTTGTATTGGCTCTGGACCACTTGGACATGCCTGTCTTTTGACTGGGTTGTCGACAGAGACCGTTGTTATTTCTATGAGGTTTGGGTTGTCCTACAACTGATCGATTACTCTTTGTACTTGTTCTTTTAGGAGAAATCCCCTTGCATGTGCCTCTAGTGTCATAGGAAATCCCTTGTTCTGCACCGGAGCCACCAGGGAAACCTTCGTTGCCTCTGTCGCTCTGATTTCTTCGCTGGCTCTTAGGGCCTCTTGAGACGACTATTCTATTTTCATTGCCTGTTCATCCAGGCTCGTGGCCCTAAACCTGGTCATTTTCGGGTCGACCATCCTTTGTACCACCTCGCCCTAGTCCTGGACATTTCCTGTGAAGATTTCGTCTTCGAATTTGTTGTGTGTGTATGGCCAACAGGACGACACTTGTGAAGCATGTTGCAAGACTAGGCCCTTTGGATCATGCTTGCAGAATCGGCCTATCAAGAATATGAACTTGAGTTGGCCCAGCCTTTCTTGTTTGGCTTGAGCGGTATCCTTTACCAAGTAAAACCCTACATGGAAACCATAGGGTATGAAGGCTCGTTTCTTGTCCTTGACCAAGGTGGCGTTTTATCCTTGCAATATGGTTTGATAGCATATTTATCCTATGAAAAGTCGGTCTGGGACATGATTTGGTAGGAAATGTGGTGCTTCGATGGTCTCGAACACCCTGATGTAGGTGGCATGCTCATCCTAATACCAATGGACTACCTTGGATATCATATTTTTGGATACCGCCGATAGACTTGGGCATTCCTTATTAAAAAGAATAAAATAAATTCGAGCGATGAATTCATAGCAGATGAGGGAGTAAGATTTCTTATACCTATTTTCCCATAGCACGTTGAAGTAGACGTGGACGGGGAGTTATGCAACATGCCAACACAGATTCATGCCCATGAAGATGTTTCTGGCACACTTGTCATCAAGCAAGTATGAAGCAATGTAAAACATTGGTGCTTCCCCTTCCTTCGACACTTGGGCTTGCTGCACACAAATGCTCAATTTCTTGGAGATTATTGCTCCACAGTTGAAGATGCACCCGATGATCGTAACTATGTATGCCAAAGGCATCCATGCCTATGAAAACCTGGAGAAATCTTTCTCTCCATATAATCGGCAGATGAGAGCCATAAAATAGACATATGGCTCTCTTAAGTTAGCTATCCCATACCATCCAATGCTCCAGTTGGTAAACTTCTTGTACTCCCTCCACCACGAGGCCATAACTTGGCTGGTGTCATGGTGTTCGTAGAACTTCAGGACAAAGTCTATGTTTAGCCACTCCTCTGGGTCCTTGAGTTTGTAATACTTCTAAACTTCTACTGGGAGGAAAACCCAAACACACCCACCATTTTCATCATTGATTAGACACTTCTATGTGTCTTTGTGGTCGATGAGCCATTTAAGAACCTCTATGCAGGAAAAAATGGGGGTTCTTCTTGCTACCATATGTAGATACGACCGTCGGATGTTCAAGAACACCTATTTGTCGAGCTCCCTTACATATGGATCACTGTGTGGGACATATTTTGGGTACTCTTCTCAGATAATCCTATTAAAGAGATCCCCCCAATGTGGGAGTGCCATATTGGAGCCTATGATTGCCTCTGTATCACCACAGGTTAGAGGCTAGATGAAAACCTTCTTTGTTGTTGTCTTAATGATGGGCTCCGGCCTCAGGGCGTATTCTAATTATTTTTTGATCCCTGGAGAAGATCCTTTACCTACCTATGGCTCTTTCAGATTTGGTGCCCTCGACGATCGTCTGGTGGTTGGCTTTCTTGGAGGAATTGTTCCTGCAACTTAAAATAAAATTTCAGAGACTGTGTAGAAACAAAAACTGGATAAAAACATATAAATTATAGCCATGTAAAATTTACAAACTCGGATACATACCTCTGAAGCTTGTTAAAACCTAGTTATTTTGATAATCACGAAGTTGATACAACCTTTGAGTCTCTCGTCTTGCTCTTTCAGATGCTCCAGAATTCTCTTATGCGCAGAATGATTTTGTTTACAACGACTCAATAAAATTTAAACAGGGAATAACTTATTGTGTTGCATCACCCATTCAATTCGGGTTATGAGTGAAATTTTAAGAAATCTTCTGCCAAATCTCTATAATTTAAATTAATCATGGGTTGATGGCAGAGGCACGGGTGGTGATGTGGTCTATCTGTGATTTTAAACGACTTTTTTGGTTGGCGCACAAGGTTGCAACTAATGCATGATTGGGTATTAATTAGCTCCTTAAATGCTCAAAATTTGATCGTATCTAATGCTAAAACGTCCCATTGTGTCACTCTCTCAGTGGGTGGATCAAGGATTGGGGGTGTACTATGAACATTTTTGTTGATAACCTCCTACAAAAAATTTCGATGACAATTTGTTTTACCGTACATTGCTGACGTGACAATGCTTAATTGGAGGTGTGACTTGGACTTAGGGGGCCAAGGATAACTCGGGATAGCACTAGACCATATGACCCTCTTACCTGGTGAAGACACGTAACATTGAATACCGGTGACTTAATTCGCGTGTATTAATCAGAGTCGTGACTTTCCTTAAGTTATTCGTTCTACAATAAACCTTAGCTTGCCGATGCCTAAAAGTATCTAGGGTCGGTGATCGACGATAAACCTATCAAAGTTTTTTTTATTTTTTTTGGATTAGCTCCCTTGAAAAAGTCTCGATGCTGAAAACACATTGGGGATCGATGATAGAGAATAACTTTTAGTGCGGTCATAATGTTTTTTGCGATCCTTTCAGGTTTTCCCCGATTCCGATAAATGCGTCGGGCATTGGCTATCGATGATGTGTTTTCGTTCTTTTTTAAAGCATGTCCCATACCATATTTTATCGATGCTAAAGGGGAATCGACTGTCGGCGATATATTTATGCACACACTAGAACTTCCTTTTGTCAATTCCGATGGATACCGATGTTCGGCGACTACGGTTTTCCGAGTGGTTCTTTTTCCTTCTTTGAATTACTTCTGATGCCAACCCTGAGCGCGTTTGGTGGAGTGTTTGGCTGTTGATTCTTTATTCAGTTGTTTAAGGTATTTTTAGCTATGGGGTTTCACAAGTTTAAGAAAACCTGAATGGGTGATGAGAAACAAGAAAATAATTAGGGACAAAACATTCTCAAAATTGAAATGACTATCAAATAGTGCAGAAGATCAAATGGTACCCAAAAAAGTAAAAATTTGACAGAGGATTTTTTAGGGTGTGTTGAGTGCTCAACACTACCCTCTTGGAAGCTACAAGGACAAATACACCAGATGGACCACCCTACATCAAGAAAGGGACCAGGTCGTACCATATTTCACCAATATTTTCCATACCCTATGCACCAAATTGGGTATCAAAGACTCTGAGCACCATCTGGTGCTCAAATACTGCATTTTTTTTCATAGATACATTCAAACAAAAATGGAGTTCTTGGACATTTCCTCATTGGGCATGACTTATAGATACACTGTCAATATCAAGCAAAAATTTAAGTGGAAACAACGAGAGTTTGGATCTGCAAACCCCTCATAGTCGAAGTAGGGTAAAGGAAACTCCAGCCTACACAACAAGGGACCAAATTGAGATGACCTCCCTCAGGAAAACCAGTCCAAGCCGCAACACAAGAAGGGCAATGAGAAGATGAATAAGGAAATGAGAAAATGGTGTGAGTACCATAAAATTCCTTGGCACAACACCGAATAACGTCACTCCAATCAATCCCTCATGGTCGAGTTGAAGGCTTTCGAGTTAGAGGCCGATTTTGATTCCAATTCAAATCCTGAAGGAGGGAAGCGAATTATTGATGTTGAACCCAGTGCCACTGTTTCTACCACCAAATTCTGGCCAAGCGAACCAGAAGAACCAGAGGAAGGGGAATGCCTCTTTCACTTGCATATGTGAGTCAAGGGGGTTTTGATTCATTTCATTGTCGACAACAATAGTCAGAAGAACCTGAGTTTAGCAGAGGTCATCAAGAGGCTGGACCTGCCAATGACACCACACCCGCAACCCTACACCATTGGTTGGCTTCACCAAGGAATAGATCTCTATGTCAGCCAATAGTGTCATTTGCTCTACAACATCAAGCCTTTCAAAGATGAGGTACTATGTGATATTTCTCCCCTTGAAGTTTGTGATGTTATTTTAGGACAACCATATTTGTGGAAACGTCATGATGTGTATGATTCTAGACCTTGCAGTGTTATCATTACTTTGGGTAGACAATTGTACAGGATCCTAGAGGTAGCACTACCTACGGTTATTTATTTAATCTCTGCTAAGTAATGCAATAAGGTCATTTCATAGACTGAGAATTTATTCTTCTTTGTAATACATTCTCATAGTAAGAAAAAGGTCTCCACCACATCTGTGGCATCTACACAACGCCTCTCTTTGCAGTAGAAGCAAGTGGACATGATTGTGGAAGATACAGAGACATCTTCACCTCACCTATAGAGGTACTGACACACTTCCAAGTCAAGCATCCAATTGATATGACCCTCTATACACCTCTACCCAATGGACTAGTCTATCGACACTTGCTTATGGAGAATGAAGAAATCAGGCATCAGATCCAAGAGCTTCTTCAAAAGGGGCACCATGACCACACTGACCGAGCTTCATAGATTTTCGGGACTAGCCAACTTCTACCGATGGTTCATGTTGGGATTCTCCCATATTGCATTGGCCCTCAACCATGTGACCAAGGGGAGTGGTAGGGCCAATTTCGTGTTGGGGAAGGAGTAGCAACGAGAATTCTATGATATGAAGCATCGCTTGTGCTTAGCTCTCGCACTCTCCTTTCCCAATCTACAACAACCATTCAATATTGAGATTGATGCATTTGATTATATTGTGGGCACAGTTATCACTCAGCACGGGCATCCGGTGGCATACCATAGTGAGACACTCTTTGATACTGTCTGGAAATACCCCACCTATGACAAGGAAATTTGTTCCATTGTACAAGCATGTCATTAATGGAAACATTACATTCTGGGGAAAGAGACGATCATACACACTGATCACAAACCTCTACAGTTCATACAAACACAAGGGAAATTGTAGAATGAGCACCATCAGAAGTGGTCCATCTACCTACAACAACTCCATCTCAACATAAAGTATAAGACATGTATCTCCAATCGTGTCATTGACTGCCTTAGTCGACCTCCTGTGGCTGCAGTCACCATTGTGCTCCATTCCTGTTGACATGAAGCATCTGAGTGGCCCTAACTTTATCATCAAGATCTGAACTTCACCACCACCTATCATCTCTTGGGTACATGTGCAACCATCACTGATTTTCACATTCAGGATGGACTCTTATGCCACCTGGGCCATATCTTTGTTCCTACAAGTGAGTGTGCAAAGATGATTTGGGAATCCCACTACAGTTAGGTAGCAAGACATTTTGGCATGGAAAAAGTTGTGTTTGTTCTTCAGAAACATTTTTGTTGGCCAAAACTTCGACTTAACGTTAGTAAGTATATAAGATCTTTCACTGCCTGTGCCATTTCCAAGCTAATCATCAAGAAGAAATGATTATACACACCTCTTCCTATTCCCGAGAAGCCTTGGGAATCCATCTCAATGGATTACATGTCTGGCTTGTCATCCACTAAGCAAGGAAATGATTGCGTGTTTGTGGTCATTGATCATTTTTCCAAGATGTCCATCCTCGTAACCTATAAGAAGAATATCACGATGACAAATACTGCTAAGCTCTTTTTGAAACAAGTGTGGGTCCAATTTTGGATACCATAGACCATCATCTCTGACCGAGACAACAGGTTCCTCATCGCCTTTTGGTTGAGTATTTGGTCTCTGTTGGACGCCAAGCTAAAAAAATCCACTTCTTTCCACCCCCAAACCGATGGCCAAACAAAGGTTGTCAATCAAATTATTGTGCACATCCTGTGCATGTACAATTCTAAGCATCCGCATACATGGGATGAGAGTCTCCCATATGTCCAACACAATTACAACAGGGCTCTCCATAGTTCCACAGGCCATAGCCCATTTCAGGTGGGTCTGGGATTCCAACCCTTGGGACCCATTGATGTTGCAATTTCTCTTGCCACCACACAAACAGACTCTTCCCCTCATCAATCCACGATCAACAAAGCCACCAAATTCATTGAGTAGATTCAACACATCCACCAATAGCTCCAGGAGATTTTACAGAAAACCAATGCGAAGTACAAGTACAACACCAGTTTCAGGTTGGCGACAAAGTATGGTTACATTTGTAGAAGGAGCATCTCACTGGGCCCCATCGAAAGCTTCACCCACTTCATTATGGGCCTTACACCATGTTGGAAACCACCAATAATTTTCGATTCTTGTTACAATCAAAGTTCCCACAAAGAGATTATTTCTTTCTGTAGCTGCCATCACCTTTCATTTGTAAATGTTTATGTTTCTAAGTATCAAAGCGATGGTTGGGTTAAGCTTGCCTTATTGAGTTTTCGTTTGCATTTTCATTTGTCTTGTTTTAAATTCATGACTGTAAGTATGAATTTAAATATAAAACTTGGGGCTTGGTTTCATATATTTTACCTTAGAAATATCATTTTAAAGGAACCCATATATGGTTAAAACTCAAGTCTTATGAACTTATTAATTAATCCACCATCGAAATATTTATGTATTATAGATATCGTGACTGCATTGGTTCTATATTTGATCGTTGAATTAATTTGTGAAATGTTCGATCCCACTAAAATGTTGGTTTAACGTTTCATATAGTTCTCATGAGTTCAACTGTTATATCAACATTCATATCAATTAGTACAGGCATGATGTACCTATGTTTTCAATTCACTTTGATGGATTAAGCATTAATGAGATCATTCATTATGCAAATTGGGGTTTTGTACTATGGAGGGTTTGTCATTCATCATGGGTAGTGGCTCGTAGTTTTATGAGATCTCTATTTTTTTTGGTTTCTCCAACTCTTCTTTCCAAGTTATGATAGTCCCCAAACTTTGCAATTTTCATGCCATTACATTTCGCACTGACCTCTCTCTGCTCCTCGTCTTCTGGAAGATGAAACCTACACCCTATGGTAGTTGTTGTATCATTTTCGTAGTGCCAATGGAACTTGTAGTTCTTATCGAGCCAAATGATTGCCAATCTCTTCTGTCCAATGATGACGCCATAGATGACCTGAAGGCTCATGCGTGGGATGTGTTCCTCAAGAAATTCGAAGGCTACAACCTCCCGGTTGCATAGGCTTTTGCACATACTTTTGACAGTTTTAGGGCCAAGGTCGGGGATGTACAGTTATAAATAACAAAGAATTTCATAAGCAGGGAGGAATGACTCCCATTGAAAGGTGAAAAGTGGTTTAAGAACGCTAAAATGGGCGACGTTCCATGGATTTTATTCATGGTTTCCCATAAATCCACTTGTTGTCCAAAAGGTATTCCCATTGCCTTTCTAAAACCTAGATTGCACAATCTCCTTTTATTTTTGAAACAATTTATCACATGTGAAGGCCGGTATGGGTTGGGTTTTCTGTACCACATTCAATTGCTTATGATTTTCATAGGGTTTGAGTTGGATATTCCTTTTTACCTATTAATGAGCCTTTACAAAATGTCTAAGCGCTATAAGTGACAGAGCACGGATTCTCTGTCGAGTATGTTTCATCATGGACTCATTAAGATCCTATTGGTTTCCCAACTGTCAAAAAATGGTGATAATTGGGAGGGTTTCCTGATCTGAAATGGCTTCTCCCAGGTTGACGATACGGTCAACCCATTGTAAACCCCAATTTGGATAGACCAGTGATCAAAATCCAGGTCTTCAATTTATTTGGTGGCTCCGAATTCAATGAACCAGCTTCTATTGTTGATGAAACCCCCATGGATAAGGAATTACCATGTAGATTTTCACCTAGAATATCTTTGGAACATGTAATTGCCGAATTAAAGGAGAAATATCACCTTGTGCCTATGAACGAATCTAATGTGAACAATAACGATAAACTTGTTGTGAAGAATTTCCTTAAGGGAAAGAAATAAAAGAGCTCATATTTAAATTTTAGGAATAAGAAGGTTTGTTGTTTGATTTATATAAAATTAAGAAATCAAAAAAGTGATCATCTAAGCTCGATCGTTACAATCGAGGTCGACGATCAATGTTCAGACCAAGAGATAAACGATTTCTTAGCTCATGAACACCCCAAAAATCAATGTCTCAGGAAATAGGTTGTTGCCTCGGTTGAACAATATGATTCTGTGACTAAGATACCCTCGTGTCTCAAGGGAAAAGAAGGTTTTGAAGGTATTAGTCATGACCTAGAATAAGCCATAGGTAAAAATGAAGTATCGATTGTCGACTGTATTCCACATCGGTTTGCCCCAGTGCACTGTGATAGCTGCCTAGACTAGATAGAGCGTTATTATAGAGATATTCCACTCTTACAGGATCAAGTAAAATTCTTGGCTACTCAGAATGACCTATTGGAATGAGATAACTTTGACTTGAAGGCACACACAGAGAGGGAAAACAAAAGATCCAAGAAGTTTGGGAATATCATAATAAAAAACACAACCAGTTTCAAAGCCATTATAAATTCCGAACTGTCAGATCCTTCTTTTTCTAATTTCCAATGGTAAAATGATTTTGTTTTCATTTTATCCCATTATGTTATATAAAATAAGATAGGGAGATTTAATTTGATTTCATTTGCTAATAATAAGACTATCTTCAAAATCTATGATTCTATAGCCAGTCTCTTTTGAATAATAATTAGTATTGTTATTTGAATATCAAATCGGTTTTGCTATCTACAGGAAATGGATGATTATGATGTTGATTTCACGGAGAAAACACCTTGAATCATATGCTCAATTATTTAATAGTTTCTGCCTCTTTATGTTTATAAAAATTTGGTTTATTTTTGACAAAACCAACTCATGCATGAGTGGTTTCTAGTTTCACTATTTTTGTAATATTATCTGATTTTTGTGGATTCAACTCTATCTTGTATGATAAGAGCATTTGAATCCTGAACTAGTTTAAATACTAGTCACTCTTAGTAGTGAGGACATCTTTGTTTTGGACACATTATGGATATATGACTTTCAAGACTGATATGGAGAAGATGTTCACTCCTGGGCTTTAGACTAGCATGGCTCTTACCCATTATGTTTTGTCTTTATCTTATAAAATGTTATTACGTTTATACAACTTTAGTCTGATCACTGTATGATATTTCATATTATTTCAACACTTTAATTCTGTCCATAATTTATTGTCGTATATTACATATGTGATCAATATTTCATTTTAATATCGTGGATTTATGTTGGATATTGGATGATGTATTACATGAATTCTTTGTGTTAAGTTTCTTTTATTATAAGTGTTCATCATTATAAGATCACTAGATCTATATATTTATTTGTTTATTGTTATATTCTTGTTCCAAAACACCTTTGAGTTTGTTTTGGGAATGTTGGCACCATTCTATTATAGGTTTTCCTCATAGGAAGGACAACTAGGAGCTTGAATTGTGTAGGGACATAAACTCATTTTAATTAATTAATTACAGGTTAGTTTACTCGCATTTTTGTTTTTTTAGTTAGACTATTTATAAATGAAATAGGAACAGTTTGAATTATCTTTGACTATTTACCCGTTCTCATTTTAATCACATTCAATTAGTATTCTTTAGTGTTTGTTTTAGATTTTAAATATTAAAAAGAAAAATAAAAAATGTTTGTTCTTTCTTTATCTACTTTATAAACACTTTCAAAAACATCTATTTCACAAGATATCCTGTAAATCTTGCAAGTTGTATATACATTGTTCATAACCATATGAACATATCGATATTTCTCTTTTGATGTTCATAAATTGTTAAATTTATATCCTTAGTATCATAGCTTCATAGTTTAGTTTCATTTATTTTATTATTTTTAGTACTTTAGTTGGCCAATGGAGCCATTAAACCCGTCAGGTCATTTCATTCCAAATAGCTTGGGTTATTTAGACAACCCCGGTCTGGATTTGACCTTTTAGTTGATGACGTGTCATTTAATCTCGCCAACAAATGGTGCTAGAAGGAGGGCCTGAATTAAATTGATGGCATGTGGAGGTCGCAATACTACTCCCCCACACACTCACACTCCTATCATAACACGTAGTCGCTCAGACAATAACGTTACACTTGAAACAAAAACTAACTCAAACGATAACCCTGATATTCCTGTTGAACCAGTGACACCAATTCCTCAAGGGGTTGGCATCCAAGAAATTGTTCGTCAATCACTCATAAGAACGCATAGTGCCTTAGACCGTATCAGACAACCCGAAAGACCACTTAATCGACCCCTTTACTTCACGAATATCCAACAACATCTTCAAGTCGCTGGTCTACCTGAAAACCCTTTAGGTGGTAATACCACCAATCCTACTAAAACACACATTCTTGGAGCTAGAGGATATGGTATTCCACCTTCCCCACCTAGTTCATCTCCATCCTCTTAAGGAGGAGAGTCTTCAAATGAAGGCAGTTCTTCATCAAAACCATCACAACCTTCGACACCACCAAATCCCATGGAAAACCAAAAAATGCCTTCCATACCTTGGCTCGATCAAGATGTTGTGGTTGTACTCGGACCCTAACATCCATTACCGAAACATCTGGAGAAATGGCTGCCTAAATTCGATCCAAATTCAAATCAATCCACTGAAGATCACATCAAAAAATTTATGCTGGCCATTAGACTCCGGAGTTTTGTTGACGGGCGAAATTGACTGCTCGTCAACTAGAAGAGTGAATCCAGTTCGACGTTGTCTAATTAACCCAAGCCATTTGGATTAATTCACTCCGACGGGTTTAACGGATCTGTTGGCCAATCTAAGTTCTAAATAAAGAGAAAAATAACTAAAGAAAATAAAATACTTAATAAATAACAATCACTAAAATCTATATGTACATTTAAATATATATATGTACAATTTATTTAAATAATATATGTTTAATAATTCTATATACAATCTGTACAAAACATGAGTTTTAATCTAAACTCGTAAAAATCAAATGTAAATTGGTTCATTTAACAACAGTAATAAAGAAAGTGAAAATACTATTTAATTTTTTTGGTTTGTTTTCTTGGATGTATACATTCATGAAATCGGATATTAAACTTACTTAATCGAACAAAAAATTATAGGTAATGGAAATCATACCATATATATATAAAAATTCTAAAATAAACAAACAAATGAAATAAAATAACAGACTAACCTATTAACGCATCCAATGTCTGTTCAATAGGGGATATTCAACCACCTTATCCGAGAAGTAAACCTGTAATGGATCTTACGATTGTTCCAAAATAAATGCGAAATGAATGTGCTGAAAATCAAGTTATGATAACAGAACATATAATGGACACAGTCACAGTGATTTTTATGTTTTGCAAGTAACTATGACGAGAGAAATCTTCTTGTAAGAACTTGCATGTAAATACTCAAAAGAAATTAGAGATAAATCTCATAATTTAAATTGGATAGATGATCACTGTATTGTATCTGAAACATAAGATATGGACAACATATAAAAATTAATCATATCAACTTGCAATAAATCATGCTGACTAAAGAAATCACCATCTATTATCAAATTGAAATAAACATAACCCGAATCAAAACATCATACAAAAAAGCTAAAGTTGTAACATGCATTCTGTTCCATTCAAGTATCTGATAAAATGCCCATACTCTTTCCCCAGGCCAAGATGATTCAATGTTTACAAAATGATATGTTTATATAGGTCTGAGGAAACATGACTGTTTCATGTTCATAAGATCAAATTGGTTTAAAAAATAAAGGGGGATGCAACCACCCTGATTTCACTAGATATCCAAAAACTAACAACAATCTAATTCTGTTTATTCAAAATACATAATAGATATGACTTGGAAATATTAAAAGTGCCTCATATCATCTTTGAAATCATGGGCTCCTGAATTATCCTAAAAACAAAAGAAAATAGGGAGATCTCAGATATGTTTTCTGTCATCAAATCAAACAATTCGAATTTTCTTAACTGGCTACAGAATCTTGCGATTCTGTAGCTAGTTATAATAGCAAATGCAATCTCATTTTATTGAATAAATAAAACATGCTAATCTTAATAATAAAAATATTTTATTCAATCAAACCAAATAACCTAACTTAAGAATGACAATAATCATGCTATATAAAACAAAATCATACCTCTAATCATAAAATCAAATCGTATCATGAAACTTTGGAGTTAAAGATAGCTGTAGCTACCTCTACATTTTTAAAAATCTCACGACCTATGGTTTTCAAACGCTTCTCCTTCCCTTGGATGATGGATTCAAGCCTGCTGTTTTCATTTGTTAACATATCGACCTGGTCTTTTAAAAACTTGACCAATGATTGTAGAAACGAGACATCAGTATAGTATCTGTCGATCCGTGATAGGCACACATCACATTATGACTGTAAGGAGTTTGCATTAGAACGAACAACATTACAGGTCGGAGAATCCTCCATACGTATGGCAGATTTATCGCAGAGCTGGATACCAGGAAACTCTGGGTTGTCTTTTAGACAAGGAGGCAAATTATCGACAAAGTTATAGGGTTGGTCAGGGTATAGCCCGAATGACACAGGGTCTTCTTCTGCAAGGAATTTGTCAATTTCAGAGTCTGAGCTTTCGTTAACCTCAATCATGCTGATGGCATCTGCACGAGAATTTGTCTTATTTTGAAGACTTCGAGAAATTATCCGACCAACTCTTTTGTTTTTGAAATTGACATGAACATTACCTTTTAACTTCTTTCCTATAGGTTTCTTCACAGTTTTAATACAATCTTTTGGATGTATAACCGGTTGCCTATCTTGTCGAATGACCTTACAGTAGCTCGAGGGTTCACTGTTAGGTGAAAAATCACAGGCTTGGGGAGGTGGAAGAGAGGCTGTCAAGTTCACAAGGGTTTCCTCAACGACTGGCTTATCTACTTCTCCCAATTCAGGGTTACCAAAACCATTTTGCGTAATAAACGAATCCCAACAGTCATTTTGTGACTCTAACTGATGCATGAAGATGATTTTAATCAGGCCATGATGAAAAATACTTGATTCTGATCTCTGTTTCTCATATCTTTTCCCCATTTTACATAGACTTCTGAGTAGGTAATATGGCATATTCAACGGAAAACCAATAAAACTCATAAGCAGGCGTAAATGGTATAGAAAAAGCAGTCTGAACCGTCCCTCACATGTGATAAATTGCTTCACTACAGAGAGTAAATCATGCCACCGAGTTTTCAGGAACGCAATTGGCATACCTCTATCACAGCTAGTTATTTTTCGCGATGTAAATAGTAGGGTCCAAGGGACTTCCTCCACTTTTGCGTTTTTAAACCATTTCTGACCAACCGCTGGCAATCCTGTGGCTTGAATTAGGAACTCTTCAGTTACTTCCAATTGCACATCACCAAATTTTTCCCTACAACCATCAAAGGTTAAGGCAAACTCCTGGGTGATCTGAAGATTAAAACCCTGAAACGTTTTGATGAAAATATGCTAGCCATTCCTTTCCAAATCCTCCCTAGTATTATCGTATGAGAGTAGGGTTTGGATACCGTTCGGTTCAATCATTACCACTGGAGCCATACTGGATGGGAGGGTAATCAACACATAGCATACAGGTAGGGTTTGGAAAAACAAAATAGAGCCATAGCCCTGAGCATATTAATACACGCTGTAATGACTCAAACGATGGGAAGAGTGTTTAATCAAAACACGTGTGAAGAGTTTTGTGAAACCCAAGACCATACTAAGAAGTAATGGAAATATGTACATCGTATTCCACCTTGGTATTGAGTACAAGATAGGACCAATGTGCTCAAAACAACATAAGTGCACACAACATGGTTTGATTGCAAAGTTGGGTAAGTTTACAAAAATCAAATAGTCAAAAGTTTCATGAAAGAAATGTGATAAAAAATCAAACCAAAATTAATACAAAAAAGTGAATGGTGGGGATCTTTTGTTAAAACTATCAATCTCTTAGGCATGCTTAGAATTGAAAGGGTCAAAAACAAAAAGGAGTAATATCTTCATGGCAAGGAATCAAAACTCCATAACAAAGTAAATAAACCATTTTCCTTCAATGAAACTTTAAAACAAAATGGTAATTACAGTCGCAAGTTTTCATGCTTTCAGTCATGAAAACGTAGCATGAATAGACGACAAGTAAAAAGCGATGATTTACGACTGTCATTTAGGAAACTGCTCACGAAGAGTAATAAAATTTCAAGACCCTGTGTAGGCAGCTATGTAGATTATTTAATAAAAATAACAATTATATTATTGCTTCCAACAATGGCGACATGCTGGGAGAAGCAGTTATCTATGTTACACGAATGAGTACAGGTTAGGAAAATCTGAAAAACTTCAAATCGAAGAGCAACCGAAAATCCATTTAAACATCTCAAATAATCATAACGTAGTCCTGTTTCAGACAACTTTTATTTTAAAAAAAACCAAAACTGGTGACAAACTTGGCAAAAGAAAGCCATGATGTTAAGTTAAAATCTCCAATACTATTGATAGGGCTGCTGCTTCCCGCAGGCGTCCATAGCCTCGACAGGGATGTCAATTAACCCACTTTGATGTCTGTATCCTGTTAAGAAATTTCAGATCAGAACGAAGGACATTTAAGGCCAAAACGAAATCCATATTTGAGAATTTTCTTTTACCTGACATTACTTCACTGCCAGCGGGCCTGTTCAGTACCCCGACAAAGTTATCTTGGCATCATGCATGCATTTACCCACTGCCAGCATACCTGTTCAGTGTCCCGACGGGTTTACAAACACTTCCCACAACTCTCTGAGAGTTTATTTATATTATAGTTTTTAAAATATTCAATAGAGCGGGGTGACGTTGAAAATTCAATTTTTTTAACACATTTTGATATGTCACAGACCTTGAAATTTTTCGTGTTGTCCTTCATCAAGATCCAAAAATAGTTCATTAATAGAACCAACTTTCAAAAATAGGGAGACATCGTTGCATTTCTCTCTTAAAGAATAGGGACAACATAAATAGATTTTTATAGATGGTCGTGAATACTTTCAATTGCATATTGAAACTGAGAAAACACTTTCAAACAAAAAGTCATCTTTAATAAGGATATAATTTCAGAGAAATACAACAATTAATGTTCTGACAACTTTTAGTAGCTACTTTCGAGGGGAAGTATTTTGTTTTCTTTGTCTGAGCTAGCCCGTGGTGCAGGCATGTTTGACTCAAAAGGACCGATGAACTAAAATGAAAACAAAACAAAACAACAAAGAAAAATTGGAAAGCAAAGAAATCCAAATAGAAAAATATGTACAGAAGGTGTATCTGAAAACATCATGCAAAAAAAAATTAAAAAATCCCTTGGGAGACTGAAAGAAAATAAAAAAAATCCTATTTGATGTGAAAGCAGTCCTACTCGTGGTACCTTGGGTCAAGGTTGAATTTACGATTCAGATTTATTATCTCTTTACTTTCCATTTTCATAATAGTACTGCAACTTTGAAAAGAAATATTCAACAAAAAGCAGAGAGAAAAGGATTACGCAGACTTCCCTATCAATAATCATGTTACGGTTCTCATGGTGCACCCACTTGCGTTCATGATTGCATTATTACAAAGAGAAATAATGAGGAATAAAACTGAAAGAAAACCTATTCCTAAACCTACCCTAACTACTAAACAAATCAAAATACTACGTGAAGTCATGTTTCCAGTGTAGCCATCAGAGTAACTCCAATCCTGCAATGGAAACAAAATCAAACATTACTAACAAGAATGGTAATATATCAAAAAATGACACAAATATATCACACTTACCTTCATAATCATTATTTAGAAACAAAGTAAGCATGATCTTACCATTCCCTTGAAAATTCTTGATGTATGAATCCTCCAGCCATTGTGAAATCTTGTCATGATAAGGGTCATAATGACATGGGCGAGTGTAAGTAAGTTTGAAAAACTTTTCAAGACTATGAGGAAATGAAATAACCATTAGCCAAGGCTGAAATGCCCCATCCTCCTGACAATTCTCTAAGTGTTCATTAATTTCTTCACATGGAGGATCTAAAATAAATATGTCACGCCTACTTCCAGGATACTTAGGTAAAAATAAAGCAAGCACAACTTTATCTTTATTATGAATTTTTTTTATATATGAATATTCAAGCCATCCTAAGATCCCGTCACAAAAATGAGGATGCAAACCATGACTTTGATGAAATGAATATATCAACGGGGAAGTCGTCATAAGAGGATTCGTGACATCAATTAGATCATTGGTTTGAATGTTTCCTTTGATGAGATTGATCATTTTAAAATGTGAAGCATAAACATTAAGATTCGAGCTAACCAAAGAGTGAATATGCAACATAGAATGTTTGATCTGCATAAGATAGAATGCATCGTCTTTTTCAACAATAAACTGTGTAAAATCATCTTACAACATGTCCTTTTCCCATATGAGTGGTGAAAGTGAACAAGTGTCAAATCCGATTTTATCAATGTTATGCTTGGAATTAATTTCACCAAAATTTAGCATATTGAAAGGATATGATTGTGGCGGAAAAGAGTAGGATGTTGTAGGTAAGGTGTAAAGTCCAACAGATTCTAGGAAGAGATTAGGATATAAAGAATAAAAGGAATCATAAATAAGCACATGAAAAGAATCTCTTGAACTATGATAATTAACAATGGTATTCTCAAGACATTTCTCTTCACTTTCTTTAAAACTCTTACTCTATTTTGGTGACAAATTTCTCAACATAATATGATCATCTAGATTTGCCTTCTGTTTGATAGATAATTCTAAACTTTCATGGAAAAAATCTGATCTTTCATGTTGATAAGGTACGATTTGTAGGTTGTCAGTAAGAACCCGGTCAATAGATTCTACCTCCCTTGCTTGTTCAAAGCTTTTGGATAGATTCCTCTCATCCCGCGAACTAAATTCTTCTCGCAATCGAGTGATAGGATTTGCAACTGGTTCTTCATTCGCGATTGAATATGACTAGATGGAAGGGACACAAGCATCATAGAAGAGATTTAATACAAATGAAATGTCATCGAGATTAAATTTACAGAGGATATGATAGATTCTTTTCAAAAAAAATTCCAAAAATGAATCACCATTGATTAGCGAAGTATGAAATTCTTCACATAACTGATCGAAATCATAAATTTCAAAAGCATCTAGAAATTCATCTACAAATTGAAACCAATAAAAAATGCGACATGCTGGAAAGGATTCAAAACAATTTTTAATCCGACCTCTAAAAGTAAAAGCTAACAATCTGCATAAAACTCTTAAATATGAGATGTCATGTTTGATGCATTTGCACCAAAACTTGTTAAGGTGGTCTTTAGCAGATACATTACCTCCACCATCAAAGGTGAGTTTGGACAAGTGAGAGACTGTCACGTTGAGAACATTGGGTAATGAGAAGTTGAAAGCATGTTCCAACACAGTGATTTGGGAAGACATGGGGAAATTGAATACATTTAAAATAAAGGCTCCTACAAGGCCAACTTGTTAGTCGACCCTCCTTCTAGCGCCATTTTTTGACGGGTGAAATTGACCGCTCGTCAAATGGAAGAGTGAATCTGGTCCGGGGTTGTCTAATTAACCCAAGCCGTTTGTATTAATTCACTCCGATGGGTTTAGCGGCTCCGTTGGACGATCTAGGTTATAAAGAAAGTGAAAAATAACTAAAGAAAATACAATACTTAATAAATAACAATCACTAAAATCTATATGTTCATTTAAATATATATATGTACAATTTATTTAAATAATATATGTTTAATAATTCTATATAGAATCTATACAAAAACGGGTTTTAATCTAAACTCGTAAAAATCAAATTTAAATTGGTTCCTTTAACAACAGTAATAAAGAAAGTGAAAATACTATTTAATTTTTTGGTTTGTTTTCTTGGATGTATACATTCATGAAATTAGATATTAAACTTAATTGAACAGAAAATTATAGGTAATGGAAATCATACCACATATATATAAAACTTCTAAAATAAACAAAGAAACGAAATAAAATAACAGACTAACCTATTAACGCATCCAATGTCTATTCAATAGGGGATATTCAACCACCTTATCTGAGAAGTAAACCTGCAACGGATCTTACGATTGTACCAAAACAAATGCGAAACGAATGTGCTGAAAATCGAGTTATGATAACAGAACATACAATGGACACAGTCACAGTGATTTTTATGTTTTGCAAGTAACTATGACGAGAGAAATCTTCTTGTAAGAACTTGCATGTAAATATTCAAAAGAAATTAGAGATAAATCTCATAATTTAAATTGGATAGATGATCACTGTGTACTGTATCTGAAACATAAAATATGGATAGCATATAAAAATTAATCATATCAACTTGCAATAAATCATGACAACTAAAGCAATCACCATCTATTATCAAATTGAAATAAACATAACTTGAATCAAAACATCATACAAAAAAGCTAAAGTTGTAACGTGCATTTTGTTCCATTCAAGTCTGTGATAAAACGCCCATACTGTTGCCCCAGGATGAGATGATCCAATGTTTACAAAATGATATGTTTATAGAGGTCTCAGGAAACATGGCTGTTTCCTATTCATAAGATAAAATTGGTTTCAAAAATAAAGGGGGATGCAACCACCCTGATTTCACTAGATATCCAAAAACTAACAACAATCTAATTCTGTTTATTCAAAATACATAATAGATATGACATGGAAATCTTAAAAGTGCCTCATATCATCTTTGAAATCATGGGTTCCTGAATTATCTTGAAAACAAAAGAAAACATGGAGATCTTAGATATGTTTTCTGTCATCAAATCAAACAATTCGAATTTTCTTAACTAGCTATAGAATCTTGCGATTCTGTAGCTAGTTATAATAGCAAATGCAATCTCATTTTATTGAATAAATAAAATAGGCTAATCTTAATAATAAAAATAGTTTATTCAATCAAACCAAATAACCTAACTTAAGAATGACAATAATCATGCTATATAAAACAAAATCATACCTCTAATCATAAAATCAAATCGTATCATGAAACTTTGGAGTTAACGATAGCTGTAGCTGCCTCTACATTTTTAAAAATCACATGACCTATGGTTTTCAAATGCTTCTCCTTCCCTTGGATGATGGATTCAAGCCTGTTGTTTTCATTTGTTAATATATCAACCTGGTGTTTTAAAAACTTGACCCGTGACTATAGAAACGAGACATCAATATAGTATTTGTCGATCCATGATATGCACACATCACATTGTGACTTTAAGGAGTTTGCATTAGAATGAACAACATTACGGGTCAGAGAATCCTCCATACAAATGGTAGATTTATCGCAGAGCTAGATACCGGGAAACTCTGGGTTGTCTTTTAGACAAGGAGGCAAATTATAGACAAAGTTATAAGGTTGGTCAGGGTATAGCCCGAATGACACAGGGTCTTCTTCTGCAAGGAATTTGTCAATTTCAGAGTCTGAGCTTTTGTTAACCTCAATCATGCTGATGGCATCTGCACGAGAATTTGTCTTATTTCGAAGACTTCGAGAAATTAGTCGACCGACTCTTTTGTTTTTGCGGTGACGAATTTATTCTATTTCTCAAGACTTCGGTGAAACGGCTCTAATCGAATTTCTTTGTTTTGGAATTGACATCAACATTACCTTTTAACTTCTTTCCTATAAGTTTCTTCACAGTTTTAGTACAATCACTTGGATGGCAACCGCTTTGATCAGTTCTTGTCGAATAATGAACTTAGGGTAGCTTGAGGGTTTGCTGTTAGGGGAAAAATAACAAGCCTGGATAGGTGGAAGAGAGGCCATCGGGTTCACAAGTGGGTTTCTCAACGACCGGCTTAAGTGTACTTCTCCTCCCACCCGTGGTAAATCCACCCGAAGTCCGAAGCTTTTGTTAACTCCTGTTAACCGGCGTCAGATGGCATCGCATCTAGAATTTGGTTTTTTTCGAAGACTTCGAGAAATTAGTCGACCGACTCTTTTGTTTTTGAAATTGACATCAACATTACCTTTAACTTTCCTAGGTTTCTTCACAGCTTTAATACAATCCTTTGGATGTATAACCGTTTGACTGTCTTGTCGAATGACCTTAGGGTAGCTCAAAGGTTCACTGTTAGGGGAAAAATCAAAAGCCTGGGGAGGTGGAAGAGAGGTCGTCAGGTTCACAAGGGTTTCCCCAACGATCGGGTTTATGTAATTCTCCCACCGTGGTAAATCCAATTCGTAGTCCTTCAGAGTCTGAGCTTTTGTTAACCTCAATCATGCTGATGGCATCTGCACGAGAATTTGTCTTATTTCGAAGACTTCGAGAAATTAGTCGACCGACTCTTTTGTTTTTGAAATTGACATCAACATTACCTTTTAACTTCTTTCCTGTAGGTTTCTTCACAGTTTTAATACAATCCTTTGGATGTATAACCGGTTGACTGTCTTGTCGAATGACCTTAGGGTAGCTCGAGGGTTCACTGTTAGGGGAAAAATCAAAAGCCTGGGGAGGTGGAAGAGAGGCCATCGGGTTCACAAGGGTTTCCTCAACGACTGGCTTATGTACTTCTCCCAATTCAGGGTAACCAAAACCATTTCGCGTAATAAACGAATCCCAACAGTCATTTTGTGACTCTAACTGATGCATGAGGATGCTTTTAATCAAGCCATGATGAAGAAGACTTGAGTCTGACCTCTGTTTCTTAAATCTTTTCCCCATTTTATATAAACTTCTGAGTAGGTAATATGGCATATTCAACGGAAAACCAATAAAACTCATAAGAAGACGTAAATGATATAGAAAAACTAGTCTGAACCATCCCTCACATGTGATAAATTGCTTAACTACAGAGAGTAAATCATACCACCGAGTTTTCAGGAATGAAATTGGCATACCTCTATCACAGCTGGTTATTTTTCGCGATGTAAATAGTAGGGTCCAAGGGACTTCCTCCACTTTCGCATTTTTAAACCATTTCTGACCAACCGCTGGCAATCCTGTGGCTTGACTCAGGAACTCTTCGGTTACTTCCAATTGCACATCACCAAATTTTTCCCTACAACCATCAAAGGTTAAGGCGAACTTCTGGGCGACCTGAAGATTAAAACCCTGAAACGTTTTGATGAAAATATGCCAGCCATTCCTTTCCAAATCCTCCCTAGCATTATTGTATGAGAGAAGGGTTTGAATACTGTTCGGTTCAATCCTTACCACTGGATCCATATTGGACGGGAGGGTAATCAATGCATAGCATATAGGTAGGGTTTGCAAAAACGAAACAAAGCCATAGCCTCGAGCCTAGCAATACACACTATAATGACTCAAACGATGGGAAACATGTTTAATCAAAATGCGTGAAGAGTTTTGTGAAACCCGAGACCATACTAAGAAGTAATGGCAATATGTACATCGTATTCCACCTTGGTATTGAGTACAAGCTAGGACCAATGTGCTCAAAACAACATAAGTGCACACAACATGGTTTGATTGCAAAGTTGGGTAAGTTTACAAAAATCGAATAGTCAAAAGTTTCATGAAAGAAATGTGATAAAAAATCAAACCAAAATCAATACAAAAAATCGAATGGTGGGGATGTTTTGTAAAAACTATCAATCTCTTAGGCATGCTTAGAATTGAAAGGGTCAAAAACAAAAACGAGTAATATCTTCATGGCAAGGAATCAAAACTCCATAACAAATTAAATAAACCATTTTCCTTCAATGAAACTTTAAAACAAAATGGTAATTACAGTCGCAAGTTTTCATGCTTTCAGTCATTAAAACGTAGCATGAATAGACGACAAGTAAAAAGAGATGATTTACAACTGTCATTTAGGAAACTGCTCACAAAGAGTAATAAAATTTCAAGACCCTGTGTAGGCAGCTATGTAGATTATTTAATAAAAATAACAATTATATTATTGTTGCCAATAAGTTTTGAACACGAGGATGTAGTATGCATATTATTTACTTATACTTTTGATGGAAATGCCTCCACATGGTATTTTTCTCAATAGCTCTAGACCATCATCTCTTGGGACAAGTTTGAAACTTGTTTTCTTGAAAATTTTGGAGATGATAAATCTACAGAAGTCTTGGTTATGGAACTCTCAAGCTTAAAAATGAACCTTAAAGAAAAAGTGAAAGACTTTAACCAAATATTTCTTACTTTAAAGAACAAAGTCCCTACAGATTCGATGCTCGGAGAAAGTTTAATCGTTGCATAGTATGCTAAAGCCTTGCACAATAATATAGCCATATGGGTCAAAGGGTCTAAAAAGAACACTTTGTTGGAATCCTTTGAGAAAGCAAGTCAAATTGAGAAATATATTTTGATCTTAAAATATAATCTTAATAGTGAAGCTGAAACAACCTCGTTCGCTAAGAAGAAAATAGAAACTCTCACTAGGCCTCCTCAAACTAAAAATCAACAAGAAACTTTAGACTTAGAGAGCTTGCAGAAAGATTTCCAAAAATTGTCCAATCAGGTCATTGACTTGAAGAGACCAGTCGAGGAGGAATCCATAAGAAAAGGAAGTTTTAAACCTCCTTTCATAAAACCTTTTCCTCCTAAACGACCAAACCCGACCACAAAAGGTCTAAATTTCGAAAGTTTACAGTATTCTTTGCAAACCATCTTAGAAGCACATGATAATTCTACTTCTGTTCCTCCTGGAAATTATGACAATGCAGTTGAGGAAGAGATACCATAAGTGGAGGATTCATCTCCCCCTGTTTTTGGTCACTTGTCAGACAGTATCTTCCAAGTGAATTTCGAAACTGTCCACCCGTACAACACAAGAAGGAAAACGCAAAATAAACCTCCTTCTGAAGTAAGTAAAAATATTCTTCTAAAACAATCAAGGCAAACTGAAATTAAACAAATCTTAGCAGCCCCAGTTTTAGAATATGATTTAATTGAAGATCTGAAAAAATTGAGGGCTAATATTTATGTTTTTGAACTGCAGAAATTTCCCCTTATTTTGCAGAAAATGCTTCAATGCATCACTGAAAATAGTAAAAATAACAATCCTAGCAACAACAATTCAGCATAAATTGATTCAAATACAACTAAAAATGTCCCAACTAAAAAAACATCTGAACCTCTAGGCAAAAGGGATCTAGGAGATAAAACTGTAGCAAATGTAGATAAAATTGTTTTAGGGACAATAGAAAAAAATCAACGAAATTCTGTTGTTAACACTCAGAAAAATGTCCCTCCTTTTTTGTTAACCTTTGAAATTTTTAATAGGAATGTACATAATTGTATGTCTGATTCCGGTGCATCATCAAATGCGATGCCTCTATCTGTATGCCGAAAAATTAATGCAGAAGTTAAACCTTTTGATCTCAAAATCATTAAGCTAGATCGAACAAACGTTAAAGTAATTGGTGAGCTTAAGAATGTGTTGATTAGACTATCATCCAATCCTAAAGTTCATCAGATAATTGATATCATCATTGTTGATATCCCTGAATTTTATGGCCTGTTTTTAAGAAGGGATTGGTCATAACAACTACACGATCACTTTGCCACAGATTGGTCTCATTTGTGGCTGCCTAAAAATGGACAACCCAACAAAATCAGGATAAAAATAGAATGTTATCTTAAGCATACTATTACGGATCTGAATGATACAAATTAACCTTTCGTGTAACAACCAAATAATTCTAAACATCATTAAGTTTCATAAGCCATTTATTTCATAACTGAGACAATAACTTCATAGCATAGTATTGATTTTCATAACAACAACTTCAGTAACTTAGATTTATCAATGAGTAATGATTTCATGGCAGAATGAAATAAACACATAGTATAACAAATTACCTGGTTCTGATGCTAATTTATGTTGCCTTGTTGCCTTGCTGTTGCCTTCCTGCTACCTGATACACAGATCAACCCTGCCACAAACAAAGAATAACTGCCCAAACCTACTGTCCTCCCTGCCAACTAGGAAAACTACCTAGCTCCAGGATATCTATGGATATCCTGGCCCCCGTGCCCAAAACCTCTAGCAACTCGGTGCCTCAACTAATCAAAATCCATAGCTAGAAAACTCTCTGCTCACAACAAATCCCACAGTTCTCCCCATCCATCCCCCTCATCCTCTCTTCGAATCCCCTCACGTCCACCTCGCTTCCTCCCTTATTCCCCTTCACCAACTCATGCAGTTACTTCCTCAACCACCACCGTGCCTGTCCCTTATCCTTCCTTTAATGTTTTATCTTCTTGGGATTCATAGGCTATCCCTTGTTGCATACACAACCATTTTATATCATATATCATTGATCTCTTAGATTTATTTCTCATGTCATTAAATGTGATCTGTAGTTAAATTATTACTTAGTTAACCACAATTATATCCTTTAATTAAGTAATAACTCACTTTATTAAGATCATTAAATCATCTTTGTTTAATTAATAACTTGTTACCACAATTAATCCCCTAATTAGTTTTACTTTATAATCTTTAAACATTTATCCAACTAGGGTCGTTACATTTCGTTACATATGCAAATTCATTTGAAACACAAGGGATGAATACCTTATTTGGTAATTTCATGACCAAAATTTCTTCTATCACTGATCCTGGGCAACAATTTGAAGTTACAACCTATACTCAGACACCAGCTTTTCCAAATGTGCCAAGTACTGTCGACGACGCACATATATGGTCCTTATACTTTGACGGATCCAAATCCAAAGAAGGAGCAGCTGTTGGTTGTGTACTCATCGATCCCGCAGGTAATAAGTCTTTTATTGCTTGTCGGTTGGAGTTCAAATGTACTAATAACACGACCGAGTATGAAGCAGTTCTACAAGGACTTAGGAAAGCATTGGATACATACATGCAAAACTTGATAGTATAAATCATGATTAAGAAATTGTGGTCAAGCAGGTAAGAAATGCCATACACTGTTTGTCACCACATTTGAAAATCTACCAAACCGAGGTATGGAGTTTGATACATAAATTTTCAGCATTTTAAAAAAATTCCATTCCTAGATTGAGTAATTCAGAAGTTGATTTATTGGCCAATGTTGCTTCTAAACTATTTCCCATTGAAGGTCTCTCCCCTAATGTGTTTTCAATTGAACTGTTGTTGAGGCCGTCAATCCCATATAACATTACAAATTGGAGAGTATTCAATGATGAACCACATATCATCAAATTTTTGCATATGGAAGACACCTTCCAAGGTGCAGTCATTAATGAAGGCACTCAAGATGAGAACCTCTGAAACTTCATGGTAATATCTGATCCTTGATCTCTTGAATCGACATCCGAGCTGGTAAACTCTATCCCCAGATATGTTGTGAGACTAGAGAAATTTTATGACTTGCATGATAAATTTAGAGGGGCATTCAATTGTAAAACTAATAAGTCCTCTTTGATCTATGAAATGGTTAATTTAGGAACAAAGGATAATACTCAAAATATTAATCTGGGAAAGGGATGTTCCAAGAAAGAAAGATCTTCTTTTATAAAGTTATTTAAATAATTTAAAGACATTTTTTCTTGGATGTATGATGACTTGAAAGCATTTGACCCTAACATCATACAACATGTTATCCCTATGAAACCCCAGACTCAACCTTTTTAACAAAAATTGAGGAAGATGCACAATAAATTGGAACCCAAAGTTAAAAATGAACTACACAAGTTACTAACTGCAAAGAATTTTTTCCTGGTTAGGCACACACAATGGGTGTCTAATTTCATCCCTGTAAGGAAGAAAAGTGGTGAAATTTGACTCTGTGTCGATTTTCGGAACTTAAACAGAGCATCTGATAAAGACACCTACCCTATTCCTCCAATGGAACAAATTCTGCAACAAGTATTTGGTTCAAAAAGACTATCTCTGCTAGATGGTTTTTCGAGATACAACCAACTCCTTATGTCTCTCTCAAACCAGCTTAAAACCACCTTTTGTACCCCATGGGGAACTTATGCCTACAGGAAAATTCCCTTTGGACTGATAAATGTCGGTGCCACTTTCCAGAGAGCAATGGATATTCCTTTCCATGGCCTCATTAACTAGTTAGTCATGGTCTATCTTGATGATGTCACCGTCTTCTCTAAAAACAAGAAATGTCACTTGTCTCACCTTAGGGCTATCCTAGAACAATGTCGCAAGTTCAACATATCTCTCAACCCTAAGAAATCAATCTTTGTAGTAGAGAAATGAAAACTTCTTGGATTTAAAGTGTCTAAGGATGGAATGATTATTGACCCCAAAAGAACCCAAACTATTGCTAAACTCCCCCCTCCTTCTTCCAAAAAATCCATTCAGTCCTTTTTGGGAAAGATTAATTTCGTCAGAAGGTTTGTCCCAAGCTTCTCAGAAATGGTTAGACCGTTAAAAAATTTAATTAAAAAGGATTTTTTGTATTGTTGGGAATCACAAGAAAGTCAGGATTTTGATTCAATTAGAAAATAAATAATAGAGGCCCCTTCCTTGATGAGTCCCGATTTTTCTCAGGATTTCACTCTTTACACCTTTGCTTCTGACTGATATTATGTTGTTGTGCTTACATGGAAAAATGTTGAAAGAAATGAGATACCCATTTCCTTCATGAGCTCATCTTTTAAAGGAGAAGAGCTTAATTACCCAGTAGTAGATCAACAAACATATGTTGTTTTCAAAGAAGTGAAACACTTCTAGTCTTATCTATTGAAATCCAGAAACAAGGTTATTGTTCCTTACCCAACTGTAATAAATCTATTAGTACAAAAAGAACTAGGTGCGAAAAGGGAAAATTGGATGATGTCACTACAAGAATATGACCTTGAAATAACCCCTGCACAAATTATTAGAGGTCAAGGCCTATGTAAACTAGTGGCTGATTCAGTTGAAGAACAAGAAAGTCAAATAGATACCTCAACTCTGAATCAACATAAAGAAAAACAGATCAGTTGTGCACAAGATACTGCTAATTCTTGGTGTGAGAACATTAAATTTTATTTAACACATGGATGTTCTCCTTGCAATGTCAATCCTAAAAACAAAAGATCACTTAGGCTTAAATCTGCATCTTTCCAGTTAATAAATGATGTATTGTTTCGAAGGAACTTTGACGGTGTTTTTTTGCGTTGTTTGGAAAAGGAAGAGTCAGAAAAAGTGTTATCTGAACTTCATGCAGGTGAAGCCGGTGGTAACTTTGGTGGAGATACAACTACTCACAAATTGCTAAGGGCTGGGTACTATTGGCCTACCTTGTTTAAATATGCGCATATGTTGTCCCACAAATGCATAATCTGCCAAAAGGCTGGAGGACGGGTGAAAAATGCAACATTCCCTTTACAGTCGGTTACTATAGATACACCTTTTCAGCAATGGGGCCTATACATCATAGGACCAATTAATCCCTCTTCTTCACAACATCACAAGTATATCCTTACAACAACAAACTATTTTACAATATGGTCCGAAGATGTACCTTTAAAACTGGTAAACACAAGTCAGGTAATATCATTTCTGAACTCTCATATCATCACTTGATTCAGCATTCCCGAATGTCTGGTTTTTTATAATGCCTCTTACTTTTCGTCCCTTGATATGAATGTTTTTTATATCAAAAAAGGGATTAAACTGAAGTATTCTACAAGCTACTACCCTCAAGGAAATGGCTTAGCAGAATCAATGAATAAACATTTAATCAAGATTATTAAAAGGACAGTTTCAAAAAATCACAAGAACTGGTACAATGCCTTGTATAATGCACTTTGGGCTTATAGGGTAACCCCAAAAGCCTTTGTTCGCAATTCCCCTTTCTTCCTCCTCTATGGAAGAGAAGTAATTACCTCCCTGCTTGTCTTACTTCCTTCCCTGCAATTGTCGTAGAAAGTTCAAGAAGAGGAGTGTACTCCTCTAGAAAATCGAATAAATGCCTTATTAAAACTAGAGGAAATGAGAACACAGGCAAAGCAGAAACTGGATCAACACCAACAAATTGTAAAAATATGGTTTGATTCAAGTTCATCTTCAAATATGAATTTCGATGTTGGAGATCTAGTTCTCAAGTGGGACAAATCCCACAAGGGTGAGGGGGAACATACCAAGTTCCAAAACCTGTGGCTGGGACCATTTGTAATTTCTGAAAAATTGGGCCCCAGCTCTTTCCGTCTACACAATTTGGAGGGACAACCAGACACTTTCCCAGTGAATGGTCAGGCCCTCAAGAGGTATTTCACCTTATAATTTCTGTTTCACCCTTCTGTAAATATTTTGATGTTTTCTTTTTGTTTTTATTTTGGTTCTTTTCATTTTGCTTAATTATGATTTATTTTCTAAAATAGTTATGTCTGAGTCACCATTACATTTGTGGAAGGGAATCAAAATTCTCATTCATTAGCAGTAGTTGATAACTCCCCAAGCACTTGAGCTGTAAATGCTAAAACTCAAATCAACAGAAGTAAGTTTCTGTTCAAATCACTGTTTCCGGTTTCTCATTGAAATTTCAAGAAGACATGATTATCATTAACAAACTTCTAACGCTGTCCCTGTTTTAAGGAAAACAACTCAACTGTACCTTCCCATCGTCGAGATGGTTTCCTAACAGAAATCTAAGTGTCCAAATCATGATGAAGGTCATCAAAACAGGAGAATAATTTGTAAATGATCAAAATTTTCATTCCAAACTATGATATTTTTCAGTATCACCCCTCCCTCTTGATTATTATGAAGTTCTGGAAATTATAAACAAATTTTAAAGGGTTGAAAAAACTATAATGTGTGGGAAGTGTCTGTAAACCCACTAAGACACTAAACAGGTTTGTTGGTAGCAGGTAAATGCATGCATGATACCAAGGCAACTTCGTCGGGGTACTGAATAGGCTTGCTCGCAGTGAAGCAATGATGGGTTAAGAAGATCCTCATGTATGTCTTTTAATTTGATCAAGTGTAAATATGTTTTGTATCGTGAATGGATGACTCTTGGACATGATAGAGGTACTAGAGTGGGTTAAATGACATCCCTGTTGAGGCTATGGACACCTGTTGGTAGTAGTGGCCCTATCAACACTATCAAAGTCAATTTCATAAAATTGCTACACTCATAATCTAAGTTAGATGCCGGATTACATTTATTTTTAGACAAAAATACATATGATGCTAAACTGCATTATTTATGAGTTATGATCGGAATGCTTGACATGTTGTTCACTGTTTCTAAAAATTCATTTCATCTGACTCACCCTAACATGAATTTTCTGGTGATGCAGAGATAACTACTTCACCCAGTATGTCGCCATTGTTAGAAGCCACCAATAATTTCTGATTCTTGTTACAATCAAAGTTCCCACAAAGAGATTATTTCTTTCTGTATCTGCCATCACCTTTCATTTGTAAATGTTTATGTTTATGACTTTCAAAGCAATGATTGGGTTGAGTTTACCTTATTGATTTTTCGTTTGCATTTTCGTTTGTCTTGTTTTAAATTCATGACTGTAAGCATGAATTTAAATATAAAACTTGGGGCTTGGTTTCATATCTTTTACCTTAGAAATATCATTTTAAAGGCACCCTATATGGTTAAAACTCAAGTCTTATGAACTTATTGATTAATCCACCATCGAAATATTTATGTATTATAGATATAGTGACTGCATTGGTTCTATACTTGATCGTTGAATTAATTTGTGAAATGTTTGAGCCCACTAAAACGTTGGTTTAACATTTCATATAGTTCTCCCGAGTTCAATTGTTATATTAGCATTCATGTCAATTGGTATAGGCATGTTGTACCTACATTTTCAATTCACTTTGTTGGCTTAAGCATTAATGCGATCATTCATTATGCGAATTGGGGTTTTGTACTATGGAGGGTTTGTCATTCATCGTGGATAGTGGCTCATAGATTTACGAGCTCTCTATTTTTTTCATTTTCCCCAACTCTTCTTTCCAAGTTATGACAGTCCCAAAACTTTGCAATTTTCATGCCATTACATTTTGCAAAGACCTCTCTCCGCTCCTTGTCTTCTGGAAGACGAAACCTACACCCTGTGGTAGGTGTTGTATCCTTTTCGCAGTGACAATGGCACCTGTAGTTCATATTGAGCCGAATGGTTTCCAATCTCTTCTATCCCATGATGACACCATAGATGACCTGAAGGTTCATGCATGGGATGTATTCCTCGAGAAGTTTGAAGGCTACAACCTCCTGGTTGCACACATTTTTGATGGTTTTAGGGCCAAGTTCAGGGATGTATAGTTAGAAACAACAAAGGATTTCATAAGCAGGGCGACAATACTTCCATTGAAAGGTGAAAAGTGGTTTAAGAACGCTAAAATGGATGATGTTCCATGGAGTTTATTCATGGTTTCCCGTAAATCCACTGGTTTTCCAAAAGGTATTCCCATTTCTTTTCTCAAACCTAGATGGTACAGTCTCCTTTTAATTTTGAAACAGTTTATCACATGTGAAGGCCGCTATGGGTTGGTTTTTATGTACCACATTCAGTTGCTTATGATTTTCATAGGGTTTGAGTTGGATATGCATTTTTACCTGTTATTGAGCCATTACAAAATGTCTAAGCGCTATAAGAAACAGAGCATGAATTCTTTGTCAAGTCTGTTTCATCACGGACTCATTAAGATACTGTTGGTTTCCCACCTGTCGCAGAATGGTGATAATTGGGATGGTTTCTTGATCCGAAATGGCTTCGCTTAGCTTGATGATAAAATCAACCCTCATTTAATTGTAAACCTAAGTTTGGATAGACCAGTCATCGAAATCCAGGTCTTCAATTTATTTGGTGGCTCTGAATTCAATGAACCAACTTCTATTGTTGATGAAACCACTGTGGATAAGGAATTACCATGTAGATTTTCACTTAGAATATCTTTGGAACAAGTAATTACTAAATTAAAAGAGAAATATCACCCTGTGCCTATGAATGAATCTAATGTGAACAATAACAATAAACATGTTGTGAAGAATTTCCTTAAGGGAAAGAAACAACATAGCTCAAATTTAAATTTTAGGAATAAGAAGGTTGGTCGTTTGATTTCTATAAAATTAAGAAATTGAAAAAGTGATCATATGAGATCGATCGTTACGATCTAGGTCAACGATCAATATTCAGACTGAGAGATAAACGATTTCTTGGTTCATGAAGACCCAAAAAATCAATGTCCTAGGAAAGAGGTTGTTACCTCGGTTGAATAGTATGATTTCGTGACTAAGATACCCCCATGTCTCAAGGGAAAATAAGGTTTTGCAGGTATTAGTCATGACCTGGAACTTATAGAGTGTTATTATAGAGATATTCCACTCTTACAGGCTCAACTAAAATGTTTGGCTACTCGGAATGCCCTATTGGAATGAGAGAACTTTGAATTGAAGTCACACACAGAGAGGGAAAACAAAATATTCAAGAATTCGGGGAATATCATAATAAAAAACACAACCAGTTTCAAAGCCATTATAAATTCCGAACTGTCAGATCCTTCTTTTGCTAATTTCTAATGGAAAAACAATTTTGTTTTCATTTTATTCCATTATTTTATTAAAAATAAAATAGGGAGATTTAATTTGATTTCATTTGCTAATAATAAGACTAGCTACAGAATCTATGATTATGTAGCCAGTCTCTTTTGAATAATAATTAGTATTGTTATATGAATATCAAATCGATTTTTCTATCTATAGGAAATGGATGATTATGATGTTGATTGCATGGAGCAAACACCTTGAATCATATGTTGGACACACCTACCACACTTAGAGGGGGGGTGAATGAGTGTGGGGCTCTTTTTCCCAAAACTGCCCTCTTGCACAAAAACTCATCAATTAGCATTCAACATTTATTCATTACCCATTGTTGTCATTTATAACCAGTT
>SNQJ01S0031873.1:31685-46437 GCA_010110895.2 Picea sitchensis | reverse complement strand
ACCAAACCATTTACATCAATGACATATGATCCAACAATCTCCCAAGTAATCAAACCATTGGCATCAATGACAAACCATTGGCATCAATGACAACATGATCCAACATCATACGCTCAATTATTTAATAGTTTCTGCCTCTTTATGTTTATAAAACTTTGGTTTATTTTTGACAAAACCAACTCATGCATGAGTGGTTTCTAGTTTCACTATTTTTGTAATATTATCTGATTTTTTTGGATTCAACTCTATCTTGTATGATAAGAGCATTTGAATCCTGAACTAGTTTAAACACTGGTCACTCTTAGTAGTGAGGACACCTTTGTTTTAGATACATTATGGATATATGACTTTCAAGACTGATATGGAGAAGATGTTCACTCCTTGGCTTTAGACCAGCGTGGTTCTTACCCATTATATTTTGCCTTTATCTTATGTAATGTTATTATGTTTATACATCTTTAGTCTGATCACTGTATGATATTTCATATTATTTCAGCACTTTAATTCTGTCCATAATTTACTGTCCTATATTATATCCGTGATCAATATTTCATTTAAATATCATGGATTTATGATGGATATTGGATGATGTATTACATGAATGGTTTGTATTAAGTTTATTTTATTATAAGTGTTCATCATTATAAGATCACCAAATCTGTATATTTATTTGTTTACTGTTAAATTCTTGTTCCAAAACACCTTTGAGTTTGTTCTGGGAATGCTGGCACCATTCTATTACAGGTTTTCCTCATCTCAACTTACATTGCATACCTTAGTCAATGCATGCTCTAGGATCTTATTGAATGCTTCCACTATTCCATTTTACTGAGGATGGTAAGGTGTGCTTTTATGGTGATGAACCTGGAATTCCCATGTCAATGCATCAATCGTCTTAGTCAAAAAATGAGTTCCTTGATCACTCATAAGGATTCTCAGACATCCAAACCTTGTCACCACAATTTTTAACAGAAACTGTGCAACATTCTCTGTGCTGCAATCTCTAACAAGTTATACTTCATCCCATCTAGTCAAGTAATCTGTCACGGTAATGATGTATCTCGCTCTTGACCTTTTCACTAGTGGATTGATCAGTCCAAAAAAATTGACCACCCATTTATCAAATGCTTGTAGTGTCACTTTTGGTACTAAAGACATTTCCTCTCTCTTGGAAGGCTTCCTGATTCTCTGATAGACATCACATGTCTGACATAAATCCTTAGCATCTTTATGAAGGGTGGGCCACCATAGTCTTGCGTGCAAAATATTCCGAGTTGTCACTTTTCTTGCATAGTGACCTCCCACAACTCCTTCATGTGCCTCTGAAAATATCATATGTATTTCATGCTCCGATACACATCATCGGATAATACCATCGATGATTAACTTATACAAATTTCCTTCTATTAGTTGATATTTTGCTACCTTCACTACTAACTGCTTCTTCTGCACAACTGTAAACTCAGGTGGGGTTACTCTTGTACTTAATAACTAGACTTTATATACAAAATAGTCATCAGCCATTTGTACTGCAAATAAGCATGCATATGAAAGTTTTTCATCCAAATTTCCTACATCTTCGCCTGATAGTATGCACGACAAATGATCTTGTCATGAGTTTAACTTTTCGATCTTTACAATTACTTCAAATTCATATTCCTAAAATAGTAGTATCCATTTTCATATCTTCCCCCAAACATTGGCGTATTAACCAAGTATCTCTTCTCATAATGATATGTGTACATTTTAAAGTGTGAACCCAACAAATCATGTCTAAATTTCTACAGTGCATATATCATTGCCAATCCTTCACGTTCTGTAGTAGTATAATTTTGTTCCGTAGTTGAAAATTTCCTTCTTGCAAATGCAATGGGGTGATCTAAATCCCCTTCTCTTGGTTGTGCTAGAATGAAGTCTAATGTTACATATGACACATCCACGTGAACATGTAACTCATTCTTCTGATCTAGAAATATCAAAATCGGGGCAGTAACTAAATTCTACTTCAACATATCCAAACTCTTCTAGCATTCCTCATTCCATTGAAATTCCACTTCCTTCTTCAACAAATTTTCCAACAGAGTTTTGATCTACGCATACCCCCTAATGAACTTCTTGTAATGCCTTGTATGACCCAACGTTGTTTGCAACTGTTGCACTGAAGTAGGTAGTGTAAAATCAAAAATTACAACAATATTTGCAGGATCAACCAACATTCCATGTTTACATACTACATGGCCCAACAAAATACCAAGCAGAGCACAAAAAATGCACTTCTTTAAGTTTAAAAATATCTGAAATTGCCTGCATCTGTCCAACATCAAGTACAAAGTTTCAACATGGTATTTCAACAAACTAAATAAAATATTTACATTTTTCTACAACCACTCTAGAGAATATTGATGGCGCGTTCTTAATCCAAAAGGAATAATTGTGTACTGGTAGCATCCCCATTCTGTCGCAAATGTAGTCTTATATCTATCTTTCATCATAATATTAATCTAATGATACCCTAAAAATACATCAGTGAACGTGTAGACCTATTGTCCTCCTACATTCTCCAAGACTTCATATGTAAATGGAGTAGGAAATGGATCGTGTAGACAAGAATCATTCAGTTTCCTCAAATCTACACAAATTTGTATTCCTCCTTTCTTATTATCTTGAACCACCATCAGACTAATTTACTATGAATCTGCGATAGGTTCAACAATTATTTCTTCTAGCATCCTATCTATCTCTTCTTTCACATTTTTATTATACACCGGGTTCAATTGATATGGTCTCTACTTAACTGGCTTAACAATTTGTTTCAAAGGGATCTTCATCTCTCCTAACTCTCCAACAATCCCTTTCATCTCTGAAAATGTAGCTAGAAACATATATTGATATTCACACAGTAAATCATCAATATTTTCAACGGTCTCTTCATTCCAATAATATTCTATGTTCACAAACTTGGGCTTATCCTCTGTACCAATATTCACTTTGCACATTCTCTGTGGTTTTTCATATACAAAAAATTCAAGTTCTGGACCTTCTACTGTGCGTTCTCCTTCAGTTTCTAGTATTTGTAAATTTATTGGATCTTCATCCTCCTGGTATTCTCTAGCGACATTATAACATTCCAAAAATTATCGAACCATTGCCGAAGATCTATGTGCGCTGCATACATGTACTAGTTCTATCAAGTCTTCTAATGAAAATATCTTGTCCTTGACAACCTGCAGAGTTCTGTCTACTGAAGGGGCCTCATATTTAAAATTGAAAGTATTAACCTTGAAGTCATGAGTTAAGTCTTCCCAATCTACTATCTCTCTGCGCACTTCTAGCTCTATGTACCAGTTCTTCGAAATTGTATCGAGAGTGTGTATAAACAAGTGTGTCCATTCTTGCTTCGGTATTGATCTCCATGTCGCAATGCACTGTGTAACATGCTCTGTAGGAAAAATCAACCCTATATATTTCCACACACTATATTCATTTCTTACTCCAAATATGACCTGTAATAACCAATGTATTTCTGCCAATTCTCAGTTTTGTCATTCTCTGCAGCCCACCATCTTGCAGAAGTCACTTTCATCATGATATCTAAAGCCAACAATCTTTGCTAGTCTAGTATCTACAATTCAAATTCATTTATAAAAGATTCTATGGTTGTTAGTCCATCATACTTCATGGGATCACATACATTAGTTCCAATCCATCGTAGCCCATGGTTAATGCGAACCCATCTTCTTGTTGATACTTCATGTAATCTATGCTGCCAATTGTCCAGTGCTTCTTCAAAATTTGATGTGTAGGAACTAATAATCCACCAACTGAGTGCACCATCAACAGTAGGGTTCACATAATAATCCATTCGCATAGTCACATTATACATTTATCAAACTTTTTTCCCTTTGTTGGTTCCATGTATCTTCTTTCCTCTAGGGGATCCAATGGCACAATAACTTTCTAGTCTCCTACTTCAAATACCATCTGTATCTTCTTCAAATCAATCAGGGACTAGTTATCAAAATCCCAATCAAGTCCTAATAATGTTGGATAAGGCTTACTCCCATATACTATCTCAATTACTTCAAAATTAGCTATATTGCGTACTCCATCAATGTTAAGAATCACCCCTAATAGTCTTCCAATCGGGAAAATCTTATGATGATTCGCCAACCTCAACTGAATAGGTGACCAGATTAACTTAGGTTTTCCCATTGTCTCCTAGGTCTACTTCGGAAGGACATTCACATCAAATCCTAGATCTAAAATGATATTGTCCATGTCATAACCTCTTATCTGTGCATTTAGTCGGAACTCCATATTTGTCATCATCTTGCGATGCACTTGGTTAATCGCTCATTTTGAAACAAATTCTTCCCTATATTGCATGCAACGATCAATCATCCCACACAACATGCTTAACAAAGTTTCATCCTTCATTAAATATAGACAACTCTTTAAGAAAATTTCAAAGTACTTACCTTCTAAACTTTCCTTTTTGTATCCGTGCGGTCATATACTAGAGGCATGTCATACATAGGCAACCTCTCATACAAAGGTGGTGTGGTCGAACTCAATGTTATCCATTCTACTCTCATCAATTCTTTCCTCTCTTCCTTTTACATGTCTGATGCAGGAGCATCGCCAGCACATCAAGCAAGCCAGCGCGGAGCGGAAGACAGCTGGACAAGCCAACACAAATTTTGAAAAAACACTTTGGGATTGTTGCGCAAGTCCTTAATGAAGCCATTTATGAGGGCGCACTTTGCATATTGTAAGGGACCTTGAGCGGATAGCTCTCGTCCTTAGGTAGATAGTCGACATTTAATGTAGTTAATGCTGGTAGATAGGATTTTTATTCTAGATTTGATAGCTTTAGAGTCCAAGAGGGAAAATGGATATAGACACCCTCCTTTGTACATTGTAACATTATTATGGATAAGCATAAGCACTATTCAATAGAGCAGAGGAGAGAGCAGATAATTGTGTAGAGAACACCCATGTACAGACATTTGAATTAATATAAGAAGCTTTGATTCAAATTCATGGTTTTGTGTTGTTTCTATGTATATTGATGTTCTGCTCATGAATATGTGCTTCCTGTCATACATTTGCTTTTATATGCTGTGCATGTGATTTCATGGTTGAATTGAAGTCTAAGAGGGTGAGTGAATGAGTTTCAATTGTTTTCTCTAATTGAGCCAGAGGATTCCTGCAAGGAGTGTAGTCGAATTGTCCGCAAGGAGTGTGTTGACAGAAGGGTTCACTTAGAGATAGCTTTTGTTCTCATTTCCTCGAAAGTGAAGTTAGGTACAGTGTTGTGCAAGGAGTGCGTAGGCCAAGGAAAATCCTCAGGGTTGCGAACCTGAGCAAAGATTTGAAGACTGCTGCTGCAGGAGTGCGCAGGGTCGAAAGACTTCAACACTTATACAAGGTTGAAGATTTGCCGCAAGGAGTGCGTGCAAAGTTCCTTCTATGTAATTGAGAATTGTAGGGAAGCTCAGGTGGAATAAACCTTTGAATTCACTGAAGGGTAAGTGCAGGGAAGCTGCCGTGGAAAGTCTGAGAGGAAGAGTCGTAGGTTGGCGAGCAGGAAAATGAGTCTCGTAGGGGGGCACTCCGTCAATTTTTTGGATTGTGCAAGGAAGAATGGACGATCGAACTCCTTCGTTGATATTTCGCGAAGTTCCGTGGGCCGTTGGATCTTGCGGAGGTGCAAGGAGATTACGACGTGAACGTCTGAAGGTTCGGACCTCAGGAGGGGTGGAGCCATTGATCTAGGCCATCGGAGCCGTCGGATCTACACGTAGAATCATGTATCGGGGACTCGTAAAGTGAAATTCCAAAAGTTCGCAACAAGAATTGCGATATCGCGAGACGTGATATCCCGACGGAGGGTCGTGTGGGCCACAGTCAAGGTTAGTGGAGTATAGGTGGCACGTATTCATCGAGACCTCACCGCGAGAATTCCCAAATATTTGGTGTTAGGATTCGTGATCCTGTGAGTTCCGAAGTCCCGACGAGATAGGGGACCGTTGAAAGGTCAACTCATGTGCGCATCGGCGTTTCGGTGCATCGGGTATCAGGGGTTGGAGAACCAAGTGTTTGATGTCACGAGTAGCGAAGTTGCGATAGAGCGAAGTCCCGATAGAAGAAAAGGGAAGTCAGCGTTGATTGACACATCGAGTCTCGGGGATTTGAGATCCCAGTGATCAACCAAAGACTCGCGAAGCTGCGAGTTTCGGTCCTCCCATAAGTCAAGGAAGGGGGATCTCGCGAAGAGAACTGTGGGTGCAGATTTCTCGATAGGGAAATAGAAGAACCTTGGAGTTCTTCGGGCCGAGAAGAGAGAGGAGGTCCTGAGGAAGCGGACGTGCCAGTGAGGGTGCGACTGCGTCAATGTCCCTCTCCTTGTGAGGGTAACAAGGAAGGAAGCTCTATTGCATTCCTTACCCATTTCTCAATCCGCTTTCTTTTCTCTGTCGCATCAACTCCTATTCTCGCTCCACTGTGTGTAACTGCTAATACCCTAATTCATTCGTCGCGCTCCTTTACAACTATTATCTGCACATTTGGGTTCCTCTTTTCTTTCCACTTTGCAATCAATTGTGGACAATATTCTGTGACATGGTCCAATTGTCTATAGTAAGTGCATTTCATGCAAGGATTCAGACAATCTCACGCTAAATTCCCAGTATGATTATAGTTATAACATATAATTGGGCCCCTTCCTCTTCCAAATCCTCCTCTTCCGCAACCTATGAATACAACTCTTCCTCCTTGATTGTAACCTCTCAGAGTATTGTAGTGCGGTACCCTTCCTTCTATTCCTTCTTCCCCTTGGACCCTGTATGCATCTGTTGTGTGCTCTCTCATCAAATCAAATGTACGACATTCCTTTTCACTATGTCCGACAGACTTATAAAAATTACAAAATAGGCTTCTAGAAATGCTCTGTTACTTCACATCAATGAGAAAGTAGTAGGATGATGACCCATCATTTTACATATTTCGCACCATACTCCTAAAGGGTTCGAAGATCCTGTAGCCAAATAATGATGAAACGTTGGAAACTCACTCTTATGATGACCTTTTGTCCTTCATGTAACACACCAGAATTCCTCGCGATTTTCCTTTCCCTTCGCAAGCTCTTGTAACTGAATATTCAGTGTCGCTAACTGTGACTAAACTTGAGCCATCCCTGTGTCATTCTCTCCTATAGGGGATTCTTCCAATTTCATATCTATTTCTAGGGCTTCTAACTGCATCGTAATCTTCTACTACATCAAAGGGAATCATATATGTGACAACAATCCTACATTAAAACACTCCCTATGCTTCTCATATGGGATATGGAAAGCCAACTAATCCTTTAAGATCTTGAATCTCTGATCAAAATCCCATACCAACTCATTTGAAAATTGATTTATCTATTTCAACTCTATAATACACTACGAATCAGACTTCGGCCTCTGGAAATATTTCAACAAATCTTGCCTAATGTCTGTTAAAGTTCTATTTTGTGACACAGGCATAGTAGACCAATACTTCATATACCCTAGTAATGCACATTCTCTGAACATTGTTTCCAACTACACAATCTTTGCATAATCATCCTGGACATTCTTCACTATCCATATCACTTTAGAAGCAAACAAATGTTGTTCTGGATCCTCTAAACCTGCTCCATGAAAGACATACATCCTCAAAGTGGGATCTACTCTCGCCATCATGCTCTGCATAGTATTCGTCCTTGGTGACACTATATGATTCTGACTTGGCATACTACTTCCGCTATTCTAACTACCTTTATTACTATCTTTACTTCCCTTACTAACTACAAGTGACATAATTTCATATCTTACCTCAGGTCTTGCGACACATACGAGGTCGTGGGTACGATGCAGACTTCAGACTAAGTGGGATCTTATTCTACTGGATTGATTTGACAATCCTTTTCCTTTTGCTACTCTTCTATGTGTAGTATTCATTCTATCTCGAGTATTACACCAATGTCTCTTTCCTCAATCTCACTATGTTTCCCTTCTCTCTCGGCCACAATCCTCTTTCTACTATGTCTAAATTTTTTACCACTACGCAATACTCCAATATCTTCATCCTTTGCACATCCTTCTCTCAAAATCATCATCCCATATATTCCTCATTCCTTCTTTTCTACATCCCTCTTTTTCATACACTTAGACCATTCCCTAGTCAACCCCTAGTCCCCCTATGTGCACAAAGATGCTTAACTACTAGGGAAACCAGATTCCATCTTCATAACTCCCTTATCACAAAGCATCATCTTAATCCAAGTAGGTAATGATTTCAAATATCTTCCATGCAGACTCTTAAAGAATTCTCTTTTAGCAATGCTCTATGACTGGGTACAATCAACAACAACCTCAGTAATATAACCCCCTACTATACTATCCATCCAGAAATCAACTACGCGTGATATCTTGTTGCTTATGGTATTCACTTGCTGAATCAACTCAGGGGTCCACCTCCTCAGAACCACAGTGCAACAATTTCCATTCTTTTATGCTAACCTCTATATCCACTCAGAAAAAACATTCAGGAAATCAACAAAGAAAATATTATGTAAATATGTGAATACATACCTCTACAACCATTGTTTTGAACTGATCTGTGGTTTCTTATTCTGAATTATGACAAACTCATTCTCTCTTTCCTCTAGCCACTATTTGATCTCTTCCTTAGTCAGTCTCCACATTCCCCTCAGTTGTAGATCCTTGTTCCGACAATGGAACCATTTGTTGGCATGTAGTGGGAAAACTTGGGGTTAAAAATTAATTCACCAAAAAAATCCTAAAGATATCGGCCCTTTCCGCATCACCCGTAATTAGGTGGAGTCTCAACCGAGGTATCTATCGGGACTACAAGAACCAAGTTTCCACATTCGTGAAGGGATGTGAGGCATTCATTGTTACCAGTCTACTTAACATTCACTCATTATATCATATAACATATGTGAAGAACCTTCATATATCATATCCATACTAACCATCCATTCATTATGTGGGAAACATAATCAAAGCAATAAACAAACACATCACAACATACACAAAGACACCATATCTAACATGGTTCACCCCAAACTGGGCTACGTCCACAACAAAATGCTTCTTATATTATTATTCAACATCATTCCTTCCAAAAGGTGTGCACTATGCTTATACATGATAATCCAGTTCTACCCAATATTCCCTTACCGTTCACGCATATAGTGCACAGTTAGCTCAAAAATCACTCATTCATACCATACTCTCCAAAAAACTATTTTTTAACCAAAATCCATACATATTTATGCATTTACATTAGGGATTAACCCATTACAAAATGGACCTAAATGTATAACTACTTCTAACTAACTTCCTCCTTTTGTGCATGCTACTCCTGAAAATACGCTAACTATCTTCCTTTCTTCCATGTGAACTGCTCCTTAACTGACTTGTCACATGAATTTCTCCTGTGGGATTCCCAAAACTAGTCCCAAAATGTCCTGCTCCAAAAACCAACTACCTCTATAACTTTTTCATTAGTCCATTGTGACCATTGTTTATCTTGATATTTATCTCTAGATTGAATAATATGCTCATATGGAATCACCACATGTTGTACCTTTTCTTGTGGAATATATTCTTGATGTTAATTATCATGAGCCCTTCAAAATTGGATCTTGATTGTAGGCATGTTAATGGTCAAAGGAAATCCAATACTTGTTGCCCTTGAATCTTTCTAAACAGGAAATATATATGCACTTGATTGATTTGTTGTCAATCTTCTCCCTTTTCACATTAGGAACATGTATTTATGCTTCAGACTCAAAAACCCTAAGATATGTGACATAGGTATTCTTTCCACTCCAAGCCTCCTTTGATGTCTTCTCACCCAAAATTGAACTTGGTGATCTATTATTCAAATAATTGGTTATAGAAATTGTTGTGGCCCAAAAAGTTTTGATTGACCAAACATCTATGCTTATGCTTCTCCCTTGCTCCATCAAGCTATGATTCAACCTCTCAATAACACCATTTTATCAAGGTTGGATGGATTAGTATTTCTCCTTACAATTTCTAGGGGTTAATAATATGTGCCTTGAACTCCTTGGAAAAATACTCACCACCATTGCCACCCCTCAAAGCCTTTACTTTCTTCCCCACTTTGGCTTTCAACCAAGTCAATAAAGATGTTAAAAGTTTCAAGAGTGTCACTTTTATTCTTCATGAAGTAAACATGTGACTTCCTTGAGAAGTTATTAATGAAAGTGATAAAGTAATGAGCTCCCCTAATGGAAATGACACCCATAGGCCCACAAATATTTCAATTCACCAACACAAACACCTCCTCAACTTTGTAGTCTCTTAAGGAATATTGAACCCTATTTAGTTCTATGAGCACACTAGTCTCACAAAACTCAAAAGGGTCATTTATACCTTTAATTTTGTTGACAATATTCTTGGTGCAAAACTCTCGTAGGTTATTTCGCCGATATGCCCCATAAAGTGATGCCACAACATCATGTTTGATTCATTTTATGACCCTACCAATTTGATATTCTTTGTTAATGTTGCATTGTCACTTCCCATGACTTGATGCTCCTAGCGATTTGCATGGGGTGTTCACTAAGTGAACCTATGACATAGCGCCTTCATTCGTGTGATATTAAAGAATACCCCTAATTTCACTAGATATTAATAAATACCTCCAAAATCATTTCATTGAACCCCCCTCCCATTGCATCTTTCCAATAAAAGAAATCCCTATTTTTACTAGAAAACCCTTTTTATTCCCCCTAATACCTATAATCCCCTTGATACCCCACATCTCCCCCCCCCAAATACCTACAATATATTGAATTTTTTTTTCACAATTTAAACACCCCCTTTATGAATGAACATGATAAGCTATTGGTCAACAAGGTGAAACCCCCATGGTGATCTGATCAGGGATAATTTTAAGAATGGAAATATATCTCAAAATATAGAAACCTCGACGAATCTTACTAGTCCTTAATATGTAAACTATAAAATGTGTGGTGATATTTTTGTAAAATTATTCAAATTTATAAAGATTTTATATGGTTTCTTTAAAATTTGGGCTATTTTTAAGGTAAAATAATTTTATTCTATAGAATTTAGGTGAATTATTTTTAGAAAAAATGGAAATTGACAAATCTTCTTTTGGGAAAAAGCACGGAAAATTAGCCCATGGGTGAAATGTAACCCCTAGAATTTTCCCTGGATTTGATCTTCTTTGTTAATGCTCCATTGTTACTTCCGATGAATTGATTATTCATATCCAATTTATATAATGTTCCAAGCCACATTCCTTTGGCTAAAACATTAGTGCCTCAAAACAATCTTCAACCTATTTTGCGAAGATTGTATCAACACTTGCATCATGCATTTGATCGAATGAGAGCAAGTTGTGTGCCAACCATGGTGCATGCCACACATTAGGTATATGCTCTACCATTCCATTTGTATACTTTATTTTTAAATTGCCACATCCAATAATTTCATAATTGAAATTCTATTGAAGAAAGCTCCAACCTCCATGAAATTCTTCATAATCCACAAACTTCATCCTATGATGAGTCATATGGAAAGAAGCTCATGAACCTATCAATGGCTCCTACTCATGGATGTCAATTGATAATCTTATAGACAAGAGATACAAATTTCTCTTACATCTAGAATTCCTAACAACATAATTAACCATGTTTTATTCTTTCTTCTTTAATGGTGCAACTTTGAATGTTCTCTTGTGTCCTTTTTTATGACACCTACCATGGACCAAATCTTATCTCTTATGATCTTGACTAGTAGATCTTCCTCTAAATCTAGATCTCCTTCCACTCCTTAGATCTTCCTCTCAATCTAAATCTAGGTCACTAAAGCTTTGGAATCAAGGTTCATTTAAGTAGTTCTCTTTATCTCTTCGTATTCAACATGCTTCCCTTCGCTCATAAAAAGAATCACCAAACGAACTAAAGTGTAGGATTTTACTTTGTTTTTAACTCAAACCTTTGTTGCCGAGAACTGGAAGCATTTTTTTTGTTTCTACTATTATGGGAAATGAGTAGTACTTTATTGGTGATATGCAAAGTTTCATAATTGCTCTCACAAAAGTGGAATGCTACTTCTCTTTAGACGTGCTAAAGTTTCATAACGATACGCATGGTATAATTTGTTTTTCTTATCTGCCAACAATAATGGCATGGCCTCCTCATTTGTTCCATCATGTCTTTATGATTGCTATTTATTCTATCTTTACTATTTAAGTGCTTTATAACTTGATGTCTTCTTAGCTTCTACCACTATGTCTTTTGATGGTCCTGGTCAAACGTTATAAGATAATGAAAAGATTATTGTGAGGAGGTTGATAAAAATTTTAAATACCCTTTCTTTTAATTATTGCATCAAAATAAGTGATTACATTTTACAATTTTATTAAAGAAATTGTAACATTTATTTATTCTAAAGTATGTTAATTGGATATACTATTTTTTTATAAATTTTTATATACGTAAAAATAACATTATAGTAATGAAATCACATCAAGTATTGATATAAGAAAAATTTAAAGCAATTTTTGTTAGAAAATATCTATCAAATATTTTTCTATATATAAACACATCAACATAGATCTATTTTATGTCTCGAGAGATTTACATGTCATTTTTTTTTTGTTTTTTTTTTTGTTTTTATCGAGATTTTAATACATTTGAAGTTAAAATGCATTTGTGTTGGTTATACTCTTATTGTATTGAGAGAAGCGAGATGCATTTTAGGGCCCAATATTAAACAGATTGTAACATTCATTTCATGTAACGGTTTGTCCTTTTTGTTTTTCCCAACATAGGTTGACAAAATATAATATTTTATTGGAACTGAGATGCATTTTACAACCCAATATTAAAGAGATTGTAACATTCCTCCGTTGTAACCATATGTCCCATTTATTTTTCCCAACATAAATTCACTGAATGTAATATTTTATACACGCACACAGAGAGATCAAATCTTATCAATCATTGGATGAAGAGGAATTTAAAGAAATTTTTGCTAAAATGAATATTTCAAGCATTTCTCTCTCTCTAAGCATATTAGCATAAACCCATCTTAATTTAGGATCTTTTAAGTATCGAGAAATTTGTATCTCATTTTTTTTGGATCATTCTTGGTACTTAATAAATCTAAAGTTAAGATGGATCTAAACGACTAATAGATCAAATGAAAAACACATAAAATTCAAAAAGGTTGAACATTTTTGTAAGAGTAATCTATATCCTAAGAATGCCATGAAGAATGACTTCATGGCATTCTTATACTTAAGGTTAAGGTTAGTGTTTTGATTAAATTCAAGTAACAATGGTACATCCAAGATGTAGAATGAATATGTTATAAAAAATGTCAAAATATGAAAATGATGTTCATTTTGGAAAAAAATATAGATACTTATGGATATTGAAAAAAATGTTTAGATTTCTTACTAAAATAGCTTTTATAATAAATCAAGGTGTTTAGCATTTACAAGCAAAGGACATTTCAATGTTATAGATTAGTTATACCTTTGAAATGTGGTGTTTTATCCAAAACACTTAAAGAATTTATTTATGTTATAAAACACTTCAGATGTGGTGTGACCATCTAAAACATTTAAAATGTTTTTTGGTATCCATATTTGATGTCTTTTCTTAACAACTTCTAACAAATTCAATGGATTGATCACTCCTAAAATACAACTTCTAACAAATTCAATGGATTGATCTCTCCTAAAATAAAAATAAAAAACATTTAAAATGTTTTTTGGTATCCATATTTGATGTCTTTTCTTAACAACTTCTAACAAATTCAATGGATTGATCACTCCTAAAATACAACTTCTAACAAATTCAATGGATTGATCTCTCCTAAAATAAAAATCATTTGAGTGTTTCAAGGTGGTTAGGTTTAGGAGTTTGGATTTCTTGTTCAAAAGTTTTAGGATTTTAGTTTTTTAGAACATTAGGGGCCTTTAGATATAGTGTTGTCGTCTAAACATTGAAATTACTATTAAGGAATTATAAAAAAGCTAGATTCTTATAGATTCAATGTTATTCAAATTTGATTACTAAAATACTTACATCCCACATTCCTCATGTTGGCATTTTTTTTTTAAGAAAACACCAATATGATAACCATAACACATAGCTTACCTATATTTAAGATCTCTATTAAAAATCTTCCAACAAATTGAAGGGTTTGGTCACTAAAGAACTTGAATAGTGGTGATTCAGACACAATTGGTCATGGATATGATAAGTATGGAGGTGTTTATGAATATATAAAAACTCCATGGTTTTTAGGGATTGGGAAATATATGTAAATTTATTATGTTTTTGGGACTATGAACGTATTTGGAACTATGAACGGTAAAAATTCTTAGTTTAAAATAACTATTCAAATTAAGTTGAATTTAATTTAAAATTGACTTGTTTTTTAATTGTTTAATATTTTGAATAAAATTTTTGTGGTGTTAATTAGGGATTTTTTTATTTTTTTTGGAAAAGTAGTTTTCTTGCTATTCAATTGAATCAAAGGAAACTTTCCAATACATATAGTGAAACAAGGCTCGAAGTCATTACAACAATAATACTCAATATGAGCTTAACATGTCATTTATGGGAATTGAACCTGGGTGGGGAGGATAACAATCATTCCTCACAACCATCCAAGCTATACCC
>SNQJ01S0031873.1:8314-31635 GCA_010110895.2 Picea sitchensis | reverse complement strand
CGTGAAAATCTGTCTCTGTGTATATCTTATGTGTGAGTGATGCTCATTATTTATGTTGTCCATATGTAGTATAATATTGATGGTCACTTGGAGAAAGATTAAAAATGGTTTAATTGAATTAAAATTGTTTAAGCACAATGACAATTGATTCACCCCCCCTCTCAGTTGTCTTAGTAATTTCAACAGTCCTAATAATGTTGGATAAGGCTCACTCCCATATACTATCTCAATTACTTCAAAATTAGCTATACTGCGTACTCCATCAATGTTAAGATTCACCCCTAATAGTCTTCCAATCGGGACAATCTTATGATGATTCGCCAACCTCAACTGAATAGGTGACCAGATTAACTTAGGTTTTCCCATCGTCTCCTAAGTCTACCTCGGAAGGACATTCACATCAAATCCTAGGTCTAAAATGATATTGTCCATGTCATAACCTCTTATCTGTGCATTTAATCGGAATTCCATATTTGTCATCATCTTGCGATGCACTTGGTTAACCGCTTGTTATCTGACAACTTCTTCCCTATATTGCACGCAATTATCAATCATCCCGCACAACATGCTTAACAAAGTTTCATACTTCATTAAATATAGACAACTCTTTAAGAAAATTTTCAAAGCACTTACCTTCTAAACTTTCCTTTTTGTATCCGTGTGGTCGTATACTAGAGGCATGTCATACATAGGCAACCTCGCATACAAAGGTGGTGTGGTCGAAGTCAATGCTATCCATTCTACTCTCATCAATTCTTTCCTCTCCTCCTTGTACATGTTCCTCTCCTTGCTAGGGTAACAAGGAAGGAGGCTATGTTGCATTCCTTACCCATTTCTCAGTCCACTTTATTTTCTCTGTTGCATCAACTCCTATTCTCGCTCCACTGTGTGTAACTGCTACTACCCTAATTCATTCATCACGCTCCTTTACAGTTATTATCTGCACATTTGGGTTCCTCTTTTCTTGCCACTTTGTGATCAATTGTGGACAATCTTCTGTGACATGGTCCAATTGTCTATAGTAAGTGCTTTTCATGCAAGGATTGAGACAGTCTCGCACCAAATTCCCAGTATGATTATAGTTATAACATATAATTGGGCCCCTTCCTCTTCCAAATCCTCCTCTTCCACAACCTATGAATACAACTCTTCCTCCTTGATTGTAACCTCTCGGAGTATTGTAGTGCGGTACCCCTACTTCTATTCCTTCTTCCCCTTGGACCCTGTATGCATCTGTTTTGTGCTCTCTCATCAAATCAAATGTGCGACATTCCTTTTCACCATGTCTGAAAGACTTACAAAAATTACAAAACAGGCTTCTAGAAATGCTTTGGTACTTCTACATAAATGAGAAAGTAGTAGGATGATGACCCATCATTTTACATATCTCGCACCATACTCCTAAAGGGTTTAGAGATCCTGTAGCCAAATAATGATGAAATGTTGGAAACTCACTCTTATGATGACCTTTTGTCCTTCATGTAACACACCAAACTTCCTCACGATTTTCCTTTCCCTTCGCAAGCTCCTGTAACTGAATATCCAGTGTCGCTAACTGTGACTAAACTTGATCCATCCCTGTGTCATTCTCTCCTATAGGGGATGCTTCCAATTTCATAGATATTTCTAGGGCTTCTGACTGCATCATAATATTCTACTACATCAAAGGGAATCATATATGTGACAACAATCCTACAATAAACCACTCCCTATGCTTCTCATCTGGGATCTGGAAAGCCAACTAATCCTTTAAGATCTTGAATCTCTGATCAAAATCCCATACCAACTCATTTGAAAATTGATTTATCTATTTCAACTCTGTAATATACTGCGAATCAGACTTCGTCTTCTGGAAATATTTCAACAAATCTTGCCTAATGTTTGCTAAAGTTCTATTTTTTCACACAAGCGTAGTAGACCAATACTTCATATACCATAGTAATGCACATTCTCTGAACATCGTTTCCAACTACACAATCTTTGCATAATCATCTTGGACATTCTTCACTGTCCATATCACTTTAGAAACAAACAAATGTTGTTCTGGATCCTCTGAACCTGCTCCATGAAAGACACACATCCTCAAAGTGGGATCTACTCTCGCCATCATGCTCTGCGCAGTATTCGTCCCTGGTGACACTATATGATTCTGAATTGGAGTACTACTTCTGCTATTCTAACTACCTTTACTACTATCTTTACTTCCCTAACTACAAGTGACATAATTTCAGATCTTACCTTAGGTCTTGGCGACACATACGAGGTCGTGTTTTCGACGCAGACTTCAGACTAAGTTGGATCTTCTTCTACTGGATTGATTTGACAATCCTTTTCCTTTTGCTACTCTTCGATGCATAGTATTCATTCTATCTCGAGTATTACACCGGTGTCTCTTTCCTCAATCTCACTATGCTTCCCTTCTCTCTCAGCCACAATCCTCTTTCTACTATGTATAAATCTTTTACCACTACACAATACTCCAATATCTTTGTCCTTTGCACATCCTTTTCTCAGAATCATCATCCCATCTATTCCTCATTCCTTCTTTTCTACATCTCTCTTTTTCATACACTTAGACCATTCCCTAGTCAACCCCTAATCCCCCTATGTGCATAAAGGTTCTTAACTACTAGGGAAATCATATTCCATCTTCATAACTCCCTTATCACAAAGCATCATATTAATCCAAGTACGTAATGATTTCAAATATCTTCTGTGCGGACCCTTAAAGAATTCTCTTTTAGCAATGCTATATGACTGGGTACAATCAACAACAACCTCAATAATATAACCCCCTACTATACTATCCATCCAGAAATCAACTACACGTGATATATTATTACTTATGGTATTCACTTGCTGAATCAACTCAGGGGTCCACCTCCTCGGAACCACAGTGCAACAATTTCCATTCTTTTATGCTAACCTTTATATCCACTCAGAAAAAACATTCAGGAAATCAACAAAGAAAATATTATGTAATATGTGAATACATACCTCTGCAACCATTGTTTTGAACTGATCCGCGGGTTCTTATTCTGAATTATGACAAACTCATTCTCTCTTTCCTCTAGCCATTGTTTGATCTCTTTCTTAGTTGGCCTCCACATTCCACTCAGTTGCAGATCTTGGTTCCGACAATGGAACCATTTATTGGCATGCAGTGGGAAAACTTGGGGTTCAAAATTAATTCACCAAAAAAATCCTAAAGATATCGGCCCTTTTGGAATCACCCGTAAGCAGATGGCGTCTCAACCGAGGTATCTATTGGGACAACAGGAACCAAGTTTCCACATTCGTGAAGGGATGTGAGGCATTCATTGTTACCAATCTACTTAACATTCATTCATTATATCATATAACATATGTGGAGAACCATCATATATCATATCCATACTAACCATCCATTCATTATGTGGCCAACATAATCAAAGCAATAAACAAACACATCACAACATACACAAAGACACCATATTTAACATGGTTCACCCCAAACGGGGCTATGTCCACAACAAAATGCTTCTTATATTATTATTCAACATCATTCCTTCCAAAAGGTGTGCACTATGCTTATACCTGATAATCCAGTTCTACCCAATATTCCATTACCGTTCGCGCATACAGTGCATAGTTAGCTCAAAAATCACTCATCCATACCATACTCTCCAAAAAACTATTTTTTAACCAAAATCCATACATATTTATGCATTTACATTAAGGATTAGCCCGTTACAAAATGGACCTAACTGTATAACTACTTCTAACTAATTTCCTCCTTTCGTGCATGCTACTCCTGAAAATACACTAACTATATTCCTTTCTTCCGTGTGAACTACTCCTTAGCTGACTTGTCGTGTGGATTTCTCCTGTGATATTCCCAAAACTAGTCCCAAAATGTCCTGCTCCAAAAACCACCTACCTCTATAATTTTTTCATTAGGCCATTGTGACCATTGTTTATCTTGATCTTTATCTCGAGATTGAATAATATGCTCATATGGAATCACCACATGTTGTACCTTTTCTTGTGGAATATATTCTTGATGTTAATTATCATGAGCCCTTCAAAATTGAATCCTAATTGTAGGCATGTTGATGCTCAAAGGAAATCCAATACTTGTTTCCCTTGAATCCTTATAAACAGGAAATATATATGCACTTGATTGATTTGTTGTCAATCTTCTCCCTTTTCACATTAGGAACATGTATTTATGCTTCAGACTCAAAAACCCTAAGATATCTGACATAGGTATTCTTTCCACTCCAAGCCTCCTTTGATGTCTTCTCACCCAAAATTGAACTTGGTGATCTATTATTCAAATAATTGGTTATAGAAATTGTTGTGGCCCAAAAATTTTTGATTGACCAAACATCTATGCTTATGCTTCTCCCTTGCTCCATCAAGCTATGATTCAACCTCTCAATAACACCATTTTATCAAGGTTGGATGGATTAGTATTTCTCCTTACAATTTCTAGGGGTTAATAATATATGCCTTGAACTCCTTGGAAAAATACTCACCACCATTGCCACCCCTCAAAGCCTTTACTTTCTTCCCCACTTTGGCTTTCAACCAAGACAATAAAGATGTTAAAATTTTCAAGAGTGTCACTTTTATTCTTCATGAAGTAAACATGTGACTTCCTTGAGAAGTTGTTAATGAAAGTGATAAAGTAATGAGCTCCCCTAATGGAAATGAACACCCATAGGTCCACAAATATTTCAATTCACCAACACAAACACCTCCTCAACTTTGTAGTCTCTTAAGGAATATTGAACCCTATTTAGTTCTATGAGCACACCAGTCTCACAAAACTCAAAAGGGTCATTTATACCTTTAATTTTGTTGACAATATTCTTGGTGCAAAACTCTCGTAGGTTGTTTCACCGATATGCCCCATAAAGTGATGCCACAACATCATGTTTGATGCGTTTTATGATCCTACCAATTTGATATTCTTTGTTAATGTTGCATTGTCACTTCCCATGACTTGATGCTCCTAGAGATTTGCATGGGGTGTTCACTAAGTGAACCTGTGACATAGCACCTTCATTCATGTGATATTAAAGAATACCCCTAATTTCACTACATATTGATAAATACCTCCAAAATCCTTTCATTAAACCCCCCTCCCAATCCATCTTTCCAATAAAAGAAATCCCTATTTTTACTAGAAAACCCTTTTTATTCCCCCTAATACCTATAATCCCCTTGATACCCCACATCTACCCCCCCAAATACCTACAATATATTGACTTTATTTTTCACAATTTAAAAACCCCCTTTATGAATGAACGTGATAAGCTTTTGGTCAACAAGGTGAAACCCCCATGGTGATCTGATCAGGGATAATTTAAAAAATGGAAATATATCTCAAAATATAGAAACCTCTACGGATCTTACTAGTCCTTAATATGCAAACTATAAAATGTGTGGTGATATTTTTGTAAAAATATTCAAATTTATAAAGATTTTATATGGTTTCTTTAAAATTTGGGCTATTTTTAAGGTAAAATAATTTTATTCTATAGAATTTGGGCGAATTATTTTTAGAAAAAATGGAAATTGACAAATCTTCTTTTGGGAAAAAGCACGGAAAATTAGCCCATGGGTGAAATGTAGCCCCTAGAATTTTCCCTGGATTTGATCTTCTTTGTTAATGCTCCATTGTTACTTTCTATGAATTGATTATTCATATCCAACTTATTTAATGTTCCAAGCCACATTCCTTTGGCTAAAACAATAGTGCCTCAAAACAATCTTCAACCTATTTTGTGAAGATTGTATCAATACTTGCATCATGCATTTGATCGACTGAGAGCAAGTTGTGTGCCAACCATGGTGCATGCCACACATTAGGTATATGCTCTACCATTCCATTTGTATACTTTATCTTTACATTGCCACATCCAATAATTTCATAATTGAAATTCAAGCTCCAACCTCCATGAAATTCTTCATAATCCACAAACTTCTTCCTATGATGAGTCATATGGAAGGAAGCTCATGAACCAACCAATGGCTCCTACTCATGGATGTTGATTAATGATCTTGTAGACAAGAGATACACATTTCTCTTACATCTAGAATTCCTAACAACATAATTAACCATATTTTATTCTTTCTTCTTTAATGGTGCAACTTTGAATTTTTTTATGACACCTACCATGGACCAAATCTTATCTCTTATGATCTTGACTAGTAGATCTTCCTCTAAATCTAGATCTCCTTCCACTCCTTAGATCTTCCTCTAAATCTAAATCTAGGTCACTAAAGCTTTGCAATCAAGGTTCATTTAAGTAGTTCTCTTCATCTCTTCGTATTCAATATGCTTCCCTTCGCTCATAAAAAGAATCACCAAAAGAACTAAAGTGTAGGATTTTACTTTGTTTTTAACTCAAACATTTGTTGCCGAGAACTGGGAAGCATTTTTTTTGTTTCTACTATTATGGGAAATGAGTAGTACTTTATTGGTGATATGCAAAGTTTCATAATTGCTCTCACAAAAGTGGAATGCTACTTCATAATTGGTGATATGTTAAAGTTTCATAACGATACGCATGGTATAATTTGTTTTTCTTATCTGCCAACAATAATGGCATGGCCTCCTCATTTGTTCCATCATGTCTTTATGATTGTTATTTATTCTATCTTACTATTTAAGTGCTTTATAACTTGATGTCTTCTTAGCTTCTACCACTATGTCTTTTGATGGTCCTTGTCAAACGTTATAAGACAATGAAAAGATTATTGTGAGGAGGTTGATAAAAATTTTAAATACACTTTCTTTTAAGTATTGCATCAAAATAAGTGAGTACATTTTACAATTTTATTAAAGAAATTGTAACATTTTATTTCATTTATTTATTCTAAAGTATGTTAATTGGATATACTATTTTTTTATAAATTTTTATATACGTAAAAATAACATTATAGTAATGAAATCACATCAAGTATTGATATAAGAAAAATTTAAAGCAATTTTTGTTAGAAAATATCTATCAAAGATTTTTCTATATATAAACACATCAACATAGATCTATTTTATGTTTCAGGAGATTTACATGTCGTTTTGTTTTTTGTTTTTATCGAGATTTTAATACATTTGAAGTTAAAATGCATTTGTGTTGGTTATACTCTTATTGTATTGAGAGAAGCGAGATGCATTTTAGGGCCTAATATTAAAGAGATTGTAACATTCATCTCATGTAACGGTTTGTCCTGTTTCTTTTTTCCAACATAGGTTGACAAAATATAATATTTTATTGGAACTGAGATGCATTTTACAACCCAATATTAAAGAGATTGTAACATTCCTCCCTTGTAACCATCTGTCCCATTTATTTTTCCCAACATAAATTCACTGAATGTAATATTTTATACATGCACACAGAGAGATCAAATCTTATCAATCATTGGATGAAGAGGAATTTAAAGATTTTTTTGCTAAAATGAATATTTCAAGCATTTCTCTCTCTCTAAGCATATTAGCATAAACCCATCTTAATTTAGGATCTTTTAAGTATCGAGAAATTTGTATCTCATGTTTTTTGGATCATTCTTGTTACTTAATAAATCTAAAGTTAAGATGGATCTAAACAACTAATAGATCAAATGAAAAACACATAAAATTCAAAAAGGTTGAACATTTTTGTAAGAGTAATCTATATCCTAAGAATGACTTCATGGCATTCTTATACTTAAGGTTAAGGTTAATGTTTTGATTAAATTCAAGTAACAATGGTACATCCAAGATGTAGAATGAATATGGTATAAAAAATGTCAAAATATGAAAATGATGTTCATTTTGGAAAAAAATATAGATACTTATGGATATTGAACAAAATGTTTAGATTTCTTACTAAAATAGCTTCTATAATAAATCAAGGTGTTTAGCATTTATAAACAAAGGACATTTCAATGTTATAGATTAGTTATAGCTTTGAAATGTGGTGTTTTATCCAAAACATTTAAAGAATTTATTTATGTTATAAAACACTTCAGATGTGGTGTGACCATCTAAAACATTTAAAATGTTTTTTGGTATCCATATTTGATGTCTTTTCTTAACAACTTCTAACAAATTCGATGGATTGATCACTCCTAAAATACAACTTCTAATAAATTCAATGGATTGATCTCTTCTAAAATAAAAATTATTTGGGTGTTTCAAGGTAGCTAGGTCTAGGAGTTTGGATTTCTTGTTCAAAAGTTTTAGGATTTTAGTTTTTTTAAAACATTAGGGGCCTTTAGATATAATGTTGTCGTCTAAACATTGAAATTACTATTAAGCATTATAAAAAAAATAGGTTCTTATAGATTCAATGTTATTCAAGTTTGATTATAAAATACTTACATCCCACATTCCTCATGTTGGCATTTGTTGTGTAAGAAAACACCAACACGATAACCACAACACTTAGCTTACCTATATTTAAGATCTCTATTAAAAATCTTCCAACAAATTGAAGGGTTTGATCACTAAAGAACGTGAATAGTGGTGATTCAGACACAATTGGTCATGGATATGATAAGTATGGAGGTGTTTATGAATATATAAAAACTCCATGGTTTTTAGGGATTGGGAAATATATGTAAACTTATTATGTATTTGGGATTATGAACGTATTTGGAACTATGAACGGTAAAAAAATTTAGTCTAAAATAACTATTCAAATTAAGTTGAATTTAATTTAAAATTGATTTGTTTTTTAATTGTTTAATATTTTGAATAAAAGTAGTTTTCTTGCTATTCAATTGAATCAAAGAAAACTTTCCAATACATATAGTGAAACAAGGCTCGAAGTCATTACAACAATAATACTCAATATGAGCTTAACATGTCATTTATGGGAATTGAACCTGGGTGGGGAGGATAACAATCATTCCTCACAACCATCCAAGCTATACCCCAATAACCAATTCGAGACTTTATTGTCACGTTAGTTTCATAAACAAATATAAGTAGAATGTTATATCCATTTTCTAAATTAATTTGACATCACACAATCAAATATCGCATCGCAAATTGTGATGAGAATTAAAGGTCAAAATAACATTGATGGCAATGTTGGTTTTAGAAATGGTTGTATATCAATTTTATTGTCAATTGGAATTATAAAGTATGGATAAATTGAATTCTTAAACCATCTTTTTTCATGTACAATTAATAGATCACATGTAATTTACTAATGTCTTGGTGGACATCCAATGTTAGTTATTAAGATAGTTTCAATTTAATGATATTAAAGTTAAATATTTTTTGAGTTATTTATTATATATTGTTGATACTTTTTTTTTGTTAGCATGTCTATTATCTGCGAGATTAGCATCTAGTCTAAGAAACTATGACCCACGGAAATTTAAGTCGTCAAAATCACCCAAGGATCGCACCTCACCTAGGCCACACTAACCCTTAACATGGCTAGATTTTGTTTTGGATAGAGTTTCAAACCTTGACCGCCTTAGAAAACTAAACCATCGAAATCCAATCACACTAGCGAAATTTGACTTAATAACAACTATATTAAATTCCAATTAATTCTAATTATTTTCCATTACCATAATATCAATTAACGTGACAAAAATACCTTAAAAAAAAAATTAAACCAAAACTGTAAATGAAATATGAACAACTATCACCATCTATACATTGTCATTTAGTTTTAAATCATTTGAATTTTCTAATATACCCAAAATCAATTTCAATTATTTAAATTTATCAAAATTTAAATTTATTATTATAAATTAAATTATAATTAAAAATTATGAAAAAATTAAATAAATTATCAAATATATAAATCTCATTAAATTAAAAATAATTAAATTAAAAATAATAAAAGTAAAAAATATCATAATTAACTCTCTAATATATGTTTATTATGTTTATCAAGCTGTACACTATTTTCTATCACATTATTGTATGAAACAAAATCACATAATTTCAATGTAAATATCTATAAATGACCAAACTTATCGTCATTATAAGTTTCCTAATATTTTTTTATCATAATTATCTTTTCTTTTTATAACCATAAACATATTCTAAGTGCTAGCCTCTCTATATGAAATCTTACCTAGAATATTATAAAGAACAATTTCAAGATGTTAATTCTCATGCCATGAAATCCAAAAGTTTACATATTTTAAAAAGTTAATTGCCATGCCATGAAATTGCAATTACTTTTAGAGGAATAACGAGACTTACACTAGTCCTCGTTATGGAAAATAAGGGAAAATAAGGCATGTAAATAATGGAAAATAAAGGTAAAAACGATTGAGCAAAGGCAAAAACTATTGAATTGAGAATATCCTTAACTATCCTAGTAAGTATATGACTAGCAAGAAATAGATTGATTGGAAATTTGTAATTCCTCACTACCATGAGTGGTGTGTCTGACTACCAATATATAATATATAAGGAACCAGAGCTTGCCTTCTTATCATATCTTTGGTTGGGATAGATTCATTTACATTCAAGGAGAATTGACCACCATATTGCTCTTCCTGAATTTATCTTCTTGAAAGGATCGATTTGTTACTGAAATCTTCCTACTGAGGTTGGAAAGGGTCAATAAGGCCAAGGGATATGTTCTTTTTCTCAATCGCTTCATCATTATGTTAAATTCTACTTTCCTGTCCCAGTAGCAGATCCATTATTCATTGGAGACACCTAGTCCGTTGATTGAGTAGAAGAAGAACCAGTCTCACCAGCAATAGTGCTTGTTGCAAAGGGAGGTGTTTGAGAATAATATATTGATGATATATATATATTAGAGAACTATCATAAAAAAATCAATATGTGGTGGCATGAGTGGGTGCAGTTCTCTTTGTTCCTTTAGGAATTGTAGAGTCATCCTTCTCTTGGAATGTAGGCCAAGTCATCAATAATCAAGATGAGGCCTATGCCCTCCTTCAAGGGCTCTCTATAGCCAAAACTCATAACATTCAAAGGATTTTTATACTCACTGACTCCAAAATGGTGTTTTTTGTCCCTAGAGGAATTGTAGAGTTATCATTCTCTTGTAATGTAGGCCAAGTCATCAACAATCAAGATCAGGCATACACCCTCCTTCAAGGGATCTCTATATCCAAAACTCATAACATTCAAAGGATTGGTATACTGAGTGACTCCAAAATGATGCTCTTTGTCCCTAGACCAAGTGTAGAGTCATCCTTCTCTTGGAATGTAGGCCAAGTCATCAATAATCAAGATGAGACCTATGCCCTCCTTCAATGGCTCTCTATAGCCAAAAATCATAACATTCAAAGGATTTTTATACGGAGTGACTCAAAAAACACCCAGGCACCCTTCCACGTACGCTCGTTTGAATTCCATCATTCAAAGAATCCACCTTCTCCTCTAATATTTTGAGAAGGCTGACTTCATAAACATATTTTGTTAGAATAATACCCTAGTGGATAGGAAAGCAAACTTACGAAAACAAATTCCCTAGTGGATATGCAAGCAAACTTAGGAACAAATGGAAAAATAGGGTGAATTTAGGATTAATGGGGTTCTTTCCTTTTTCCCCATTCCCTAATGTTCTCCAAAAATTTATTCATCATCACCTAGTTCCCCATGGCTGCCATCTGTCATGCTCATCTCATGCATTTTCTTAGCTCTTTGTCACACTGCTTTATAATCCTCTGTCTATCCCTTCACTATATTCACCTCCCAAGTTTTTTTGCGATTAGATGTGGGATTTCCTTCATGGCCATGCATGGGTTAGGCCATAGCATTAATCATTATCATAAATGGCCGTTAGGTTTTACATGACCGACCGTTATGGCTCCTCAATCTTGTGTGCAATTTGGAATTTATATTAGACATACTATTGTTTTGGTGGTTCCCTATATGGTGTTTGAAATTTCATTCAACATTCTTGTTGATTTCAATATCAAATCTCTAATGACGTGTTGTCTCTCTGTCACTCATCCTAAGGACATTGAATACCTTAGGATGTTGACCCAATGCTTGCAAGTTAGAATGGGTGGTCTCTCATCTTAGGAAGTCTCTATTCTAGAATTATTCATTCAACACTAACAATCTATGCAACAACTACATGGAGAATGTGGAGCATTGACACTCAATTGGAAGATCTTCTGACCAGCTCTCATCGAGCACAGATTGCTTCGTCAACCTCCTCTAGTTCGGACGTCACCTCCTCTCTAGAGACAACTTTCAAACTTCCCAACCTGAACTCTCCAGTTTCAGTTCGAACTGTGGATGATGTTGGTATGAAGATTTATTCCCCGTAGTGGAAAAGTGAATGCAATGCTTTTTCTGGTTTTGTTTAGGAGTTTTTTTGAAGTTTTATACTGTAAAACTTTTTGAAGGGGGTTCTTTCTCTTAAAATATGTATTTTCTGGTCATAATTGGGCACAACACTCCAGCAGAGGCCTATGTGAACCTGATTTTTGTAATAAAGGCCCTTCTTTGTAACTTCACTATGTGCAATTTTTCCATAGCCTTTACTCCGACACACCCCTCACACACATGGAAAGAATATAACACATACCCAACATACGTGTGTTTAGACATGGTCAAGGCACACGATGGTTAGGTGTCTGTATATTTGAAAGCCATGGAGGAGGATATGCTTGACTACTTTAAGGACTTGCTAGAAGAAAATGATATTTTGACAAGGAGTTATGTTTTTCCACATGGAAGCATAGAGGGTGAGGGTCATGAGGAATGTTTTTATTGAATAAAGACTTAGGGTCAAACATTCCCAAAACTCAAAGGAGTAGATTAAGTGTAATGTCACTTTCCAGAGGATTTTTTGATGGGATTGTCAACCATTAATATGGGCTTCTTAATTTTGAGGTACTTTTGCAGGGTGATAGTGTTGGTGGATTTTTGTCACAAGTGTGGACAAAACCCCCTTAAGATCAACGAATTGTAAGTTGATCCCTCGACAAAAATGGTGATGATATTAAACTAAAACCTATATCTAGATCTATTTACATGCTTCAAACCCTAATTCATTTAAGAGACAATAAAGTAAAAACCATTTTCTCACAACGAACAAAGGATATCAAAAAAATGTAAACAACTCCATTACCAGAATGAGAATGCCAAAATATATCACCTAGTGGATGATCTTGTTGAAGTTGAATGGGCTCCAAATCCCCTCCTTGGGATGAGTCCTTGGCTACCTTGATTGGTTTGTGACTTCATCCTTGGTTGGTGAGAAAGGCACATAAATTTTACACCTCTAGTTTGCACCATAGGCCAAGACAAATGTAAAGGACCAAGATACACTATTATATCAAGAAGAATTTTCTCACAAAAGTATTGATTATCAAAAGGATATCAAGGCCACACTTATCGCCCAAAAAAGATAAAATATTCATGTTGAGCACACACTTATACTGAGAGGAGGGGAGTGAATTAGTATAAGTCTATATTTTATTTTTAACACTCATAAACCATAATGAATCAATCACATAAGTTTAGCAACTAGAAGACACAATATTTTACATGGAAACCCTTTCAGAAGAAAACCACAAAAAAAATATTTTTATAAATTTGTAGGCACCAACCTACTAGAGACACCAATTCCCACTGGTACAAATATTGGTAGGCACAAACCTACTGGAGACACCAATCCCCAGTTGTTCGATGTTTGTAGGAACCAACCTACTAGAACCCTTAATCCCCACAACTATTTTTTTTTGTAGGCACCAACCTAGTATTAACAATTAAATGCTTCATATATGAATTTCTTCCAGTAGTTTCCTTCTACTTGTCATCCTCCAAATATTCTTTCTTTATTTTGTATGCTTTCACCAGATCTGATTTGTGCTTTCTAATTCTTCTTTCACCAAATATGCTTGGTGCTCACTCCTTCTTCTTTAGCTATATTTGCTTAGCCTCCGCTTCTTTTAATTTGCATATCTTCTAGATGCTCCTCCCTACTTTTTCAAGATCTATTACGGCTAGATTGTAACATGCCATTCACTCTCTCCTTTTTAAATAATATTCAATATTTTTCATATTATATTCTCATGTGTAAATATTACATTTCCTCTCTTCACCCACCTCTTCCACTCCACAATCCATTTCTCCTTTTATACTATACCATTAATTCTACATGAAAGTCATGTACATTTGAAAGAACATGACTTTCATTAAAACAAAATAATTAATTTTCCATTTTTTAAATTTAATTTTAAACATACCATGGGAAAAATACCATCATGGATTTTAAAACCATGGGAAAATACCATCTGCACTTTTACTCCACTTTCACTTTTAATTTTTTTAATCTACTTTCCACCTTAACTTCATGTTTAAAATCCACTTTCCTTTTTAGTCTACTTTCACCTTAACTATGTTTAATCCACTTTCACATAATTTCATATTTAATCCACTTTCATGCAACTTTATTTCTAATCCATTTCCGCTGTGTTTATTAAAGTCACTTTTCCTTTGAATATTTGTATTTGAATGCACATTTTACATCCTTGTGATGTTGTTATTTAAAATCTAAGCCCTTTGTCATTGATGCTTGAAGCCATGTACTCAAAACACGTAATCCTTCATAAATAGAAATAATTCTCCCTTGTTTTCAACTCTCTATCTATAATTCTCCCTCTGTCTACAACTCTCCCCTTGTATGTAATTCCCCCTTTGACATCAATGGAAAATGAATGATACCTATGAGCTATGCTTCTTTATTGATGAGATAAGAGGGATATCACTCTAGCGTCATGCGAGATATAAAAATGTTTCTCTGGAAAGGGGTTTGGTAAAACTGTTTGGAATTTGTTCCTTGGTGGCAATGTATTCCTAGCTTGACTCTTTGTTTTGATACATGTTCTCTTAAGAGTGGTGCCAGTGGGAATATGCTTCATCTTTGCGTGCATAACAATATTATTTGAAATGCTTATTGCACTTGCGTTTTCATAGATGATTGAGATTGGATGATCATATCCTACGCGGTATCCTACAATGTTTTTTTTTCATCCAGAGCACTTGTGTAGAGCATGTTGTTGTTGCAATGTATTATACTTTTGTTTGTGGATAGAGAGGCTTAATGCTATTTCTTGCTCAACCAAGACACTAGATTGTTACACAGAAATAATTCTCCTCCAATTGTAATTTTTCTTTCATCAACATTGCCTTCCCAATCTGCATCTATATGTTGTTAGAGTAAAATATTCACCTCTACAGTACCATAAGTCGAAGTCCAAGGTGCCTTTTAGAAATTTGAATATCATTTTTTATTGCTTGCACATGGGTTTCTTTTGGTTCAACTTGAAACCGTGCAACCAATCCTACTACTTGGTTGCATAATGCAACCTTGATGTCATCTCATATAGTAGGATTCCAACCATTAACCTATACAATGTTTGATTTTCTTACGAGGATTCATCATTTTTTTTCTCAATTTACAACCTGTGACCATAGGTGTGACAACTAGTGTACAAAATTCCATTATGAATTTCTTCAACATTTCCTTGATGTACTTTGTTTGTGAAATGGTGTACCTTTGTCAAATTGAGAATTTTGTAATCCAAGAAAGAATGACAATTAACCAAGCATAGACATCTCAAATTCGCATTTCTATTACAAACTCTTGATACATTTCTTTCATACTGCCTCCAAAAAATAATGTCATCTACATAAAACCACAATAATCAATGATTTTTTCTACTATATTGATGTAGAGATCATTGTCATCAATTCCTCTTTTGAAGTCTTGTTGTTGTAGATATTTATCAAATCTTGGAATACCGGGGCTTTGGAAACTGACATCCCTTAAAATTGATTTCTTCAATTTGCACATGATCCTTATTTATGATGGCCAGAATCTTTGGATTTTCAATGTATAGTATTCCTTATAGAAATTTCCATTGAAGAAGATAAACTTGACATCCGGTGATAGATTTTTGAAGTTCTTGAAACACACAAATGCCAAAACAATTTGATAGCTTCTAGTCTAGCAACCAGGGAAAAGGTTTATTCAAGATAAATATCTTCAACTTGAGCATAGACTTTACAAACCAATCTTACTTTATTTCTTATTAATTTCCCATCTTCATTCAGCTTGTTCCTAAAATTATTTCTTATTACTTTCCCATCTTCATTCAACTTGTTCCTAAACACCCACTTGGTGACAATTACATTTTTATTTGTCAGTCTTGGAACAAGTTCCCATGTTTCATTCTTCTCAATTTGATTAAGCTCTTCTTCCATAGCATCGATCCAATTCTTTTCTTTTTTGGCTTCTGTAAAATTCTTAGGATCTATTTTATATAGAAAGGAGAAGTTTGCAAATTTTTGTGCACTAGCTAGTCTTATTCTAGTTTGAACGCTCGTATCTTTATCACCAAGAATTATATTTTCTAAATTATTCTTTCAGAGAAATTTAGATGATGTCTTTGTATCTTGGCATTATGTTTCTTATTCTTCATTTTCTTTTCCTTCTTCTTATTTTTCTTCTTTGTAGCATGGCTCACCTGCTTGAAAATTTACTTGTGTTTTCACTTTTTGGTTCCCTAATTCATCAACTTTTACATTTTCACTCTCTACAATTTTCTATAATGTTGTATTGTAACATCTGTAATCTTTTCTTCTTGATGAATAACCAAGAAATATACCTTCATCATATTTGGAGTCAAATTTTCCCAAATCCTCATCATCTCTGTTTGAAGTATTTAAATTTTGTTTGTCTACCTTTCCATAATTCATAAGGTGTTTTGTTGTTGTTGAATCTGATTTTCCCTTTATTCAGAATGTAACCTACAGTGTTGACTACTTCTCTCCAAAACCTATATGATAGCTTGAATTCATTCAAAATTGTTCTTGCCATCTCTTGTACAGTTCAATTTTTTATTTCTACCACTCCATTATATTGTGGAGTTCTTGTAGCTAAGAAGTGTATGTTTATCCCATGAGTCTCACAAAATCATTCAAATTAATTTGAGATAAACTCACCTACTTTGTCTGATATCAAACAATTGATTTTGAAATCAATTTTGTTTTCAACCAAGTCTTTGAATTCTTTGTTGGAATATTCAACAATACCGAGAGAGGGGGGGGTGAATCAGTAGTGAGCACTTTTTACCATTTTCATCCATAACATGTAAACATTAATTTATCAATAATTTCATTCAATTATGATTACATATAACATATCATAAACATATAACCACATACCAATAGTACACAAGAGTTTTATGTGGAAACCAAAATGGGAGAAAACCACATAATGCTTTTTAATATACATATTGAATATTACATCCACAAGAAGCACAAACTTCCAAACTTCTCTAGAACCAACTGGAAGGAGGAACAAACCCCCTATTTACAGGCTCCAACCTAAAATAATTTACAAATCCCTAAATTCTCCTGCACCAACTAGAAGGAGGAACCAACCCCCTAGTTTACAGGATCCAACCTGAAGGAAGCTATGACTCTCTGGATTCTCCAACACCAACTGGAAGGAGTCTCCAACCCCTTGATTTACAAGGTACAACCTGATGGAAGCTACGAATCCCTATATTATCCAACACCAAATGGAATGAGGCTCCAACCCGTTCATTTACAGGATCCAACCTAAACGAAGTTACAATTGTTTTTGTTCTCTGGTTCCAACCGGAAGGAGACTCCAACTCCCTTTCCTTGCCCCTTCGTTCCTCTCTTAAATATAAATGGAGACTAAAACTGTCACTGTTACTGGAACTGATAATGATGTATCATCATCAAAACCTGTCACTATTACTATCATTGACACTGAGACATCATCATCATCAAAACTAGATCCATCCCAGTAACCATACAAATATTATCCCAAGATAAACAAGAATATCCCTCATATGAAAAACCCACATGCCTCAAGCATGTGTCATAACATCCAAGATATGCCTCAAATAATATACCATAACCTCCAAGATACACCAACATCTCCTAGATATGCATTAAAACATGTACCAAAGGCCTCAAACATATGCCAAAATAACCAAGATATGCATCAAAGCATATGCCAAAAACCTGCCTCAAGCCATGTACCAAGGTATCCAAGATGTACCACAATAATATGCCATACCTTAAGCATGTGAAAAACCATCCAAGATATGCCTCAAATCATATGCCAACACCAAGTTCCAAAGACCTCAAGTATGTGTGATAACCTTCAATATACAAGCCTCAAAATATATAGAATAACATACCTTTTCATTATGTAAAACCTGGTACATCGAACCTCAGACCATCAAACCTTCCTCAAGCTTCAACATCTATACAATAGCATCGTAAACAAACATTTCCTCAGCCTAACTAAACAAAACTATTCAACTTGTGAGGCCTTGTTTGACGAGTCTTGTGCAACATGTAGGGGCCTCATGGGACACCCTATACCTGACCCATGGGAGTATGCTCAATTAGGGTTACCAGAAGCCCTTCTCCAATCTGCGACTCCAAGAATTTGCTCTTCACACTCCTCTGCTACCTCAGATTCACTAAGAGATCACATATTTTCTTGATTTCTTGGTCGTAATGAGAGGCTCTTTGATGTATATTTATACCCTTCCAGGTAACACCTTTTTTGAATTTAGGTCTGACCTATAACTTCTTATTTTCAATAACTTTTCTCCTTTAATTAATTTTTGGGTCGACTTGTAACTTCTTGTTGCAACAATTTAGGGGTTTTTTAACCATACTTCGGGGATTCATATTTAAGAGGTTATACTTTATCAATTGTGAGGAACCACGTGGCATAACACCTACCATTGGAAACAAAATGACGAGGACCATCCATCTTTGAGATTTTTTCATGCAGTTATGATTTCCATCATACTCTTTTTCTTCAATCAACTTCGGGCTTCATGACCTTACTTATGGGTTTTACTAACCATATTCTAAGGGTTTCTTGTAGGCTTCTTCAAAGCGTCTTCCCATGAGGTCCATGCTTAAAGTTGTGCCATAAGGGGACCTCTTTGGAGACTTCTTCAAATACACCCATTACTTATATAGGCTTTTGAACTTCTTCTAAGGTTGACATCAATGACAACCAATTTTCAACATGCTTTGAACTTCTCAAAAGATCAGATTTTTCTTTTAGGAACATAATCAATGTCATTATAGAATAATCATCAATGAGCAACCTGAAGTAATTTTCTCCTTGTAGACTTTGTGTTCCTGTAGGCCCACAAAGATTTGTATGAATGAGTTCCAATGGCTTCATTTTTTAGTACTCCTTTTATTTAAAGCTTATTCTTGTCTATTTTCCATGCTGACATTTGTTGCAGAGAGTGTTTCAAGGTTTAACAATCTTTCACATGTCTCTCACTACTTGTTTAGTGCTTACTTTTACCATATTATCAAGTTCATATGACCTATTCTTATATGCCATAGCCAGATTTCCTTTGTTTATCCCATATAACACTTTTATCCCTAGATCTCATTGAGGATACATACATTATTTGATGTTCTATATGCACTTTCCACTAATCCTCTTGAGCCATCCTTCTTTATTTCATAGCCTTGAGAATTAAAAGTGATATTGTGTGCTCGGTCACACATTTGATTAGCACTAAGAAGACTGTGATTCAGACAATCAACATACAAGACGTTTTTTGTTTTAGTCTTTCCATTATTGTGTCTTAGAGTATCTTTTCCAGTTATCCTCGCGGTAACATCGCTTCAAAATGTCACACTTGCCAAGTTAACTTATTTGAAAGTGAAAAACTTGTTATTTTCACCTGTCATGTGGCTTTAGCATCTATTGTCAACATACCTTTGGTTTCCTTTGTTTTGAGCATGAAGGGAAATTTGCACAAGCATAGATTCCTCCTTCTTCTACATCTTTTGTTCTTTCTTCCTTTTCCAAAATCCTATGATTTATTTCTTTTGTTTGACAAATGTATCCACATAATTGTTTTGTCTAGGATTTTCCACAAGGTCACTTCTACAAAAACGTACTTTGTTCCCATAGTTTTTTCATTTATAGCATACAACATTGTAATAAAATAAAAGGGAAAATGAATTATAGTTTATATTTTAGAATCCATAAGAATTTTGTCTTTGTTCCATACATGATTATTTCTTGTATGTGTTCTATAATCTATTTCTTTGTGACCAAAATTGTTACATCAAAATCAAGAGCCAAAGAAATTTTTTTGGTACCAGTTCATGTGAGGTCGCCTTGGTGGGAAATATGTTTTGAATATGTCCTTTTTGTCCTTAGGAAAAATTCCAACTTTCTACGGAACATTATTTTCTTTCTTCTTGTTGTCTTCATCACCAATGGAACTTTTGAGTACATCAACATAGCTTTTATATTTTTCTTCATTTACATTCTTTGATGGCCTTGCAGCTTCTGGATCCTCTTTGGTGGTCATCTGACTCTTATTATAACCAAGACCAGTATTAATAAATGGTGACCTTTGACAATTGATGATATGTTCTAAGGTTTTGGAACTCTTTTAAAACTTCAATCTTCTATTCAATTAGGCAGTTGAATTTTCCAAATCCTTTCTTAAGGAAACAAGTTCATCTTCTAGCTTCTCACAATTTTCTTCCTTTTCCTTCAACTAAATTCTCACCACTTCTTCTATCTTTGTTGCCTCTTATAATTGAAATTTTAGTCTTATGATAATACTTTATGATTTTTCAAGGCTTTGTGACATTTTGGCTTTTGAATCGTGATCCTCTTCTACATATTTCTACAACTTTCCTCAGCTTATTTATTTTTCTTAAGGCACACGTGAATTATTTTTCAAGATCCACTTCTCCATTTGTTTCAAGTTTTTCCTCTTCTTTTCAATCCATCATTTCTTTGTCTTTGTCAATCTTTATTTCGATTTCCATAAACATATTTTCTTCTCTATCACTATCGACACTTATTTCATTGCTCTCTTTAGATGAGACACTGACTCATTTTGAGTATAGGCTCTTCTTCTGATTATGATAGTTCTTCTTTTCATGCTTGTTTTGTGTAACACCCTGTTTCCCCCAACTTGTAAATATGACTAGACTGGCCAAGAACTATGGCAAACTCATAAATGTGAATATGTGATGTAAATGGACCTTGAGGAAGAGATCAATGAATGTGAATAACATTCTGAATTTATTGCAGGACTGCTGATGAGGGGATGTGAAGAAAAAGAGACCACGATGGCGGTGGAAGGCACCTGAAAAGGTGGCGTTAACTTCCACCGAGAATTAAATATCGTATTTGGACTCCACTGGCCTGGGGAACCAAAAGTGGCTTGCTGGCACTGAAATTCAATGCCTCGCAGGTTGGTAGGCGGATGGCTTGATGAGGGATGGGATGGTGAACCGCCCATCTGTAGAGCCGTCAGGCCTGATCGACGCGAGGGTAATCGTGCCACACACAACCTCATGAGAGGATAAGGCGTATGGCAGAAGCGATTAGGGTCAGACGCAAGGGGAACTCTGGATTACAGAGAGTGAGTGATAGCAGAGAGGAAGGATTGCAACCTTCGCTCCTGGTCACTGGAAAAACAGAGAGACACAGTCTCAGAGCATCGTGGTCTCAGCTCAGGGGTGGCTAGTGGTAAATCCGCTGGGAGTCGCTACGCCTATGGTTGGGTGGAAACAAGCACCCCTCTCAGTAGTTGCTCCTACTTCTGAAGTTATTTCTGATAAGTGTTTTTTTCATATTGCATCTTGAAATTCATATGCTGACATATATGCTTATAAACCGTGGAATGGTGAACAATTACAATATAAGAATGTCTGTGTAGTATTTTGATAAGTAATGTTAGATATATGCTTATAACAGAAAGACCACGCATGGCTTCTGTTGATACATGAATTTAATTTGGCATGGGTCGAACTAAGTTAGGCTTCCAGCCCGTTCTCGGGAAGCTGTTTACCCGTATCTACCTACGGAAATGCCCCGTTATAGATCTCTTCACAGAGATTTCCTCCTTAGGAAGGTTCACCAAGAACCCAGAAAAAGGACTTGAACGCACAAGTCTTATTAACCCTGTACGAGGAGGAATGACCCTTTTTGGTTCCGAGGTAGCATTGTAGGGATATATAAAAAATCGACGAATGAGATTTCGTCGGGTGATCCATATCCATTCACGACCATTAGATTGACGGAAGTAACGAGGGCTTTACATACCTCTCCCTTTTTCCCTCTATCTGCGTGAACAACGAGGAAATCGGGATCGTAGATTCCAAAACCCAGGAGAACATTTGGACCATTGACCTTTCCACATCCATGAAGTAGTGGAGGGATGCACAAGGTGGGACAATCTGAGCCGTTGGATCTCATCAGAAATCCCGTCAGTCGTTGGATCGAGTTAAGATGCTCGAAGTCTAGTCTCTGGAGTGTGCGCAGAAAGAACAGATCTAGATCGTTAGATCTTGGTCCGATTACCCGTCAACCGTCGGATCGGACAGGTAAGTGCCTTTTGGGTTGGCTTTTGGCGAAGCCCAAGGGTTAACCTGAACCGTCCCCCTTTAGAATAGATGTCAGGGATCTGGAAAGAGTCGGGATATTGGCCATCGGCATATCGAAGATCCCGAGGTCGCGGGAGTCGGGATGTGCTAAGTCACGAAGTCCGAGAGTTCATCTAGATCGTCCATCCATTTGGGATGTGTGTCAGAAATCCTCAGTGAGTTCGGATACTCGGCATCGAGAAATCGGAGTTCCTGAGGTCGAAGGGGTTGGGACATCACCAGTCTCAAAATCTCGATGAGATCAGAGCCACCCGTTTGTGGGGATGCGTCGCAGAGATCCAGGCCATCGGGGGAAGTCTCGATAAGGAGGTCGTCCATCGAAGTTTGGCTCATCAGGATATCGAAGATCCCGGTGACAAGTTATCGGTGCCCTTTGGAATCGCGAAATGTGAAATCCCGATGAGTGGGGGATAGTTGTCTTAACCTCAGAGAAGGAGGATAGTGCCACCGAGAGGGGCCAGCTGTCAACAAACCGGAGAGTCAGGATTCGCGGAATCAAGAATTCCGTGGACATATGCACTTTGGCATTGAAAACCCCGAAACCCCGATGAGGGACAAGGCTGCGGTCTTGTGAGATAGAGATCACGTGGATTAAAAACTTAGCCTGGGAGGCTAAGGCAACAGAGGAGCGTATCGAGATTCGAGGATCGGTGAACCAAATTGTTGGGATATCATGAATGTCAAAACCCCGATGGACGAGAGAGATTCTTTCGGAGTATCTCTGAGTCTGTCCTGACCGTAAGATGTGGAAACAAGACGTTGACTTAAGCCAGGACGCGGTTATTCTTTAGGATAAGCAACGAGTAGATCTGGACGGTCAGAGTCCACCCGCCCAGATCTATGGCTAAGGTTCCATTCCGGAGCCCCCTTGCCA
>SNQJ01S0031872.1:41813-57279 GCA_010110895.2 Picea sitchensis | reverse complement strand
GATCTATAGGGAAAGTAGTAACAACTCGTTCACTTCTATATTTGGACCAAATATAGGGGTCTTGGTCCAAATGGGATCTTATCCTATCCATAGGGTAAGATTTCTCACAACAGAAAATGGTGACTCCACTGGGGAAGGACTTTGACTAGTTTTTCCTTTGTTTCGTCTTAGATCCTTTTTTGTGATTAGATATTTCTTATTTGGTGATTCATTCTGAGTGATTTCCCCTTCCATATTCCTCATTGAATAGTTTACAGATCCATTGAATGAGTCTTTGATGAGTTTGAGCTTGTGGAAGCCATTTTTGAACTTTTTCATAAACTGGCACTCCCCTGCAATTCACACCAGGGCACCACTGGCTGACTGGCACTCCCCCTAAGCCTCCTAAGGGGTGCCATTATCTTGAATGGTGATACCCCTAATATTTCTAGAGGGTTCCATAGTGCCCTATTCCTTTGTTAACAAGGGTGCCAATCTCCTTTTTTAGGTGTTTTTGCTTGTTTCTTCACTACCTTTCTCAGTCTGCTTTTGAGAGGCTTTTAACCCAGAGTCTCCTAGATTGTCTTTGACTTTGTTTGGCTTGAGAATTTGAAATTCCATCAGTCATTTAATTTCCTTCTTTGAGTTTTCAATTCTCTCCTGGTTTTGAAATTGTATGATCCCCTTAGGTTAACAAGATCCCTCGGTTCATCCTACCTTTTAGTTGTCTGATCTTCGTTTTGCAAAGTTTTCAGATTACTTGATTGTTTAGGAGTTTTCATCAACTAGGGTTTGCAAAGGTTGTTTGGTATTTAGTATTTTTGTATTCTTTGAAACATCTCCATTTTCTAAATGATTAGGTCTCTCTCATTTACCACAACCCAGTCATGAATGCTATTTCTTGCTGCTCATTTTCTGAGGATTTTCATGAGTGCTTGTCTTCTTTCTCCTTTACATTTTCGAGTCCTTGGTTGAACAAGTTATCTCACACTTTGTTTCTTTTATTTCTCATCATTTTGAGTGCACTTTTCTTGATTTGTTTTTTCCTCATATTTCTTTGTGTCAAACATAGATCTCTTTCATTTCATTTGAAAGTTAAGAAGAAAAAAAGTTTGCATATCTCCTTGCATACATAATCGAACAAAGAAAATTTTGCATTCTTTAGGAAATTTGTTTTTGTGCACGTTTTGAAAAAGAGCTAGTTTTTCATATGCATTTCAATTTTTGGAAACATTTTCTTGGTAGTTTGGCATCATCTTGATCCCATAAATTGAAATTTGCATAGTTTTGAGTTCTTGCTTGTGTTAAGAGGAATAAAAATCTTCTCCTTCCCATACATAGAATTATTCAAAAATAATGAATTGCATCTCATTCTATTGGATTCGATTCTCTCTCACATCATTAGTTCCATCTCTGTGAACCTATTGATTAAAAGCCATTAAAATAAATCATGCGTTAATAAAATCAACTAGAACATTTTTTGGTTTTAGCACACCAACCGTAGCAAGGATTAGAGTCTTTGGACTAGGAAAAGTGAGTAAATCGTCCAAGAATACTAAACATACTATAGAGCACTAAAGAGTGAACAAATCCAAATTTCTTATAAGCATAGATGGGAAGCCCCTCTCACACAGGGGGCCAAAAATGAGGTCATGTGCGGAAGAGCAGTGAATATTACCCTTCCAAAACTTGACCAACCATAGAAGATAGATTGTATACTCGGGGTTATTCCTGAAGTGTTACTGAGTCATTTGGTCTTGGTACTTCTTGAACTTTGAATCCGTTCGGGGTCCTTTGGAGTCTACTGGTCCACTTATCCTCAGTCCTCTAGAAGAATTTCAGAATATGATATCCTTCCCATACATTCAGTCCTAACTGTTGACTGTGCCCACTCAGAGGCTGACTGAGAGTTGGTATCCTTAGTGGCCTTTCCTAGGTATCTATAAAGGTGACTATGGGGCAATTCCCATGGTACCTGAGGAAGATGTCGTATCACAATTTCAGTACCCTTGGAGGGTGATCCCATGAAAGAGAGGGTTGATTTCACCGAGAAGGGTTGTCATGTGGAGGTAGGGGTAACTCCTTCTTATTTCTTCGCTGGAATATTGATATCCCATCTTCAGAAGATCCTTGAGCCTATTGTTACTTGGTTGATTTATTTTATTTTTCTTAGGAGTTTGTTTCTTTTCCTTTTGTAGTCGACTGTAGGATCCAAGATTTTACAATATACAAGGTATGGAACCTGACGTTCATAAACCTCAAAACAATGTTTCTTACGAAGGAATGATCGAAAATCAAACTTCTAAGACCGGGAGCATAGCTCTTGGAAGTGGCCAACACGTTGAAGAACTGGTCACGACCTTCGTAGAAATATTTGCATCTTACATGAATCCTCTTTCAATTGATCCACTCTGCCTACCACTCACTGATCCACCCTCCACACAATATTTTGATGCCTATTCTTCTTCAAATTCCCGCCTGGTTCCACAACTACACAATATTTTGGCATGAACTTATCATCTTTTGGTTTTCCTGAAGGACTTGGGAACTTATCTTTATCCACAACTACTTTAGTTTCTACTTTTGGTACTTATTTTTTATGGGAAACATCAATGACCCATGTAACATCGACTCAACCACTTGCGCATACATATCCCTTCGCACATGGGTTAGGTAATATTCCCGCTTCACTATTTCCACACATGCACACGCCAAGAGCTTTACTTGGTCATTCCATTGGTAAACTGGTTGACAGTCAAGTCGTTCACACAACCATGATTACACAAGATACTCATCCTCCATATCAACCATCACATATAAGTACACCCTACATTGGAGGTCAATCTTCAATGGGAAGCCAACCTTTAGCTAGGGGCAAATCTTAAGCTGGAGGGAAAATGTTCATTGGGGGGAAACTTATGTGGTTGCAACATCAACAAGCCTGGGGGAAAGCCCCTCCTACAAGTCCTTCTATCCCTACTACCACTGACCTGTATCCTAGACAACCATTTCTAGGAGTTGCAAACCATTTGTGGGGTCAACCTAATCCGATGTGCATTCCTCCACAATGAATTTTTCCCTATCGATCCGTAAGCCCCATGATTGCAATACAAAAATTTCTTCAGACAGAATAAATGGTAGGTCCATCCGTCCAACCACAATACATGGGGGGACCATCAGTTCAATCTCAGTATGTAGGAGGTCCATCTGCTTAGTCATAGTACATAGGTGGACAATCAGGAAAACCACCTTACATAGTTGGACAACCTGGGAAACCACCATATATGGGAGAACCATCTATTTTTTCTGTCTCGCCGCAACCCAGATTTGGTCCTACTAGTGTTTCCATTTCATATGGTTATAATTAGTATCCACATGCCAACTGATAACTTCCATTCTTGGATACGTTAGATCTTCTAGATATATCACGTTTAACAAACAATCCCATTCGACATGCCCCATTTTGGCCCGCGATCCCTACCAAATTACCACCTGACATCCTGAAATTCGACAGAAAACCTAGGGAATATCCTAACAATCATGTTATGACTTTCAATTTATGGTTTTCTTCCAACTCTTTGATGGATAATTCCATTCCTATGAGGCTTTTTGAGAGAAAACTTACAGGTGTCATAGCCAAATGGTATATTAAGATGCCATGTAACTCCTTTTTCGACTTTATTTCTCTTTCCATGGATTTCCTGACGCATTTTCAGTTGCCTATATGGTATGAGACCGATACATAACTTTTGACCTCACTCCGACAATCCCCTTCCACTCACATATCTGATCATATTCATGAGTGGAGGCATCCAAGATGGTTGATTAAAGCTCCTATTCTAGACCGACTCCTCACAAATTGGTTTACAAAGTTTCTTTTGCCTCCCATCGCCAGAGATGTTGCTATGGAAAATGTTGTTACTCAGGAGTAGGCTATCAATCATGATAACTATTTGGACTTGGTATATTCCTAGTTTGACACACTTTATGATTTGATATCTAATGCTCCTCTCCCATTGAATGATCCGACAAGACCTACTCCAGAACCATGTTCTATTTCAAACACCACAACTACTTCCACTCCTACTCAAAACTCCAAGGTGAATGCGGTCCAATCCACTTCATATAAACAAATAGGAGGTAAGAAGAAAAAAAAGGGTAAATCCAAGAAACATTCTAACCAACAGGATACTACTAAGACTGCTGATACTCAACCGAATAGGAAGGCTAAGTTTCCTTGCATGATCTGTGAGGAATACCACTACATGAAATACTGCCCTCATCTTGAGGAATTCTCTAAATTTCTGAAGGGTACCTCCTAACCGATTCAACAACAACATTTGGTTTCAAAAATACCTATTCGTCCACAAGGGGGAAACACAGGTCATTCCCACCATGGGGATGCTTCCTCGAGAGCCTTTGAGGTGTACATGTTTAAGGCGGTTAATGTAACAACTTGAGTGAATAATTATGAAACTCCTCCAGGTAATCAAGCTAATGGAAAGGCTGTTAATCAAACCTCCACATCCACTCCTCCTCCATCTTACACTCCTCTTCATATCGAGAAACGAATTTTTGACGCAGTTTTGTGCCCGCCCAAGAGCACAATTCGAAAAGAGAAATTTAATCCAAATGTTCGCGCTGCCCAAAACTACAATATCGTTAAAGATTTGGCGCAACCACCTTGTGATATGTCTGCCCTCGAAGTTTGAAAAAACTGTCCAAGTGAACGTAGAACCCTATTTTCAACCATTGGAGATATGGATCTAGAGGAATCAAATATGATTATGTTTAATCTGGATTATATTAAGGAGAGGCCCTCCCACCACTTAGCATTCCAAATTCAAATTTTGGCTGGTGGAAAGAACATCCATTGCATTGTTTTCGATGAGGGAGCCTCCACCTATGTCATGTATTTTCCTCATTGGATAGCCCTTGGTTCTCCTAAACTTACCCTGTCTCCTACCACCTTGAAAGAGTTTGATGGACCTAGTTTCCAACCTCACGGAATATTGCAATATTTTTCTGTGACATTGAAGGTAAAACCGTTTTGGTCGATATCGAAGTGGTTGACGAGCTCCTGGAGTACAATTTGTTACTTGATCGTAGTTGGTTCTATGCGATGAATGCCATCGCGTATTTGGTGTTTCATATTTTACGATTTCCCCATTAAGGAAAAATTGTCATTGTTGACCAACTTGACTATATAACTCCAGATATCCACAATGCTACAACGAATAATGTCCCTTTTCTAGGAAAAAAAATAGTCTTAAGAGTGTAGGAGTAGGTCTTCTTAAGGATGCCTTACTCATGGGGGTTTTTCCTTTACCCACTCCTGCCACTCCGCATGTTTCCATGTTAAATATGATTTTGACTTAGGTACGACAATCCATAGAATCACTTGATCCTTTGGTAGTACCTGGTCTCGACGAGCATATTTCTTTTCCTGTGCCAAGTTCATTAAAAAATGAAACAAACTCTTATGAGCATAGTTCATTGTCTATGTTAATCTCGTTAAAAAATGAAACAGACCCCCCTCCATTCAAATCAAGTATCACTCTGGTTCAAGTACTTGAACCTTCTTTTCCTTCACCTAGTGAAAATATTCATGTTAGTAACTAGATGTCTAAACAAGGAAAGAAGAAGAGTCACTCAAGGAAATGAAACTTGGGGGGAAGGTCTCCAGCCTATGGAAATCATGTTGGAGCGAAGGCACTAGATTTTATCATGTAAGCTGGGGGAAAAATACGACTAGAGAGACATGATGCTAGGAGTGATCCTCGCTTGGAGGTCATTCCCATCATAATGTAGTAGTGTTTTTTGGAACGAGCTTAGTATTTTTTCTTTCTTGTTCTCGTAAATACATGAGAATAGGTTACCGATATCAGTATTTGTTCTTTCTCATGCTCGTTAATACATGAGAATAGGTTACTAAGTATACTTTTATCTCCTTTTCAGACTTGTAAAATCTATACGAAAAATGAACTCTTTGGATTCTCCTTTAATCTCTTTTCAGACTCCCTAAACATGAAATGATTTTAGAGTGAGCTTGCTTCCTTTCACACTTGTTAAAAGGTTTGAAAGTGTGTCTTTCGAGTGGTAGTTTATCTCTTTTTCGGCCTTGCGAGACTAATTACAAAAAATGAACACTCTAGCCAAGCATGATTAGAAGAGTTCTCCCTTGCAATTTTACACTTTTTTCGGGCTTGGGAGACTAAATTTACAAAACAATCACCCATGGAGTCATCTTTAAGTTCTTTTCAGACTCTCTAAATGTGAAAAACCATCAAGTTTACCTTCTCTGGGCTCATCAAACTATGCATCGAAGGATTTATGCGAGTGCAATCTCCAAGACCCATACAAGACTGAACCCCTCCTTCTTCAGGTTCGTTAAACATGTGATGAGGGACTCATTGAAGATGAGCTATACTGAGCATCTGTTATCCTCATCAAGCTCATTTAAAAAACAAAGAGGTACTCATCAATCATTATGGGGGAAAAATTAAAGGAAGTGGGTCAAGATTTTTGGAATCCATTATGGCATCTATTGTTGTCTCCCTTGAACATGACACCTGTTTGTGTCTCATATTACAATTGGGTAATATGGTTTTCTCTGAGTCATACCAATTCCATGTGTCATTATACTTTTTAATTTCAGTCGAAAATTTCTCTCTTATTGTCATCAAATTATGTTCTTGGTACTCATCGAGTCAATGCTGGCAAGTCATTTTTCATGCCTCACAATGTTCAAGGGAAATTTCACTTCATATCATCCATCTGCAATATTACCAGTTTCCATTTCCTATGTCAGTCCATACTTATTTAATCCACCATCTCACATCACTTTCCTGTGTTTGTTTCATGTCGATGATGGGGGATACATCATGGACCTCCTTCGATGAGTGTTTTCCTGTCAAATTCAACACATTATCCAAGAATTAGACTTAGAAACCAGTCAATACCTTGGGACCTGGATGCCTCAATGTAAGGCCTCCTCACTTTCAAAAATAGGTTTACACCATTGACCTCTGATCGGATAATTCCATGGATGTTTGACCTCATCTCATTTATTCATATTCGCTGGAATGTACTAAAGGTACCTTGGGAATCATTGTCATCATTGGTGATTTCCCTCTCACTTGTTAACAATATGCCTCAATGACCGGTAATCAAGTGGTTTCTACCATATTCGAAATCAAGTCATTTATTCACATGGCTAGATTTGTACCATTTCATGATGGGGACGAAGACCTTGGGTTGGGAACTTACTTTGTTATGTGCTTTTCCTAGGATGCGATGGAGATCATTTGAGCATGTAAAATATTTCAGTACAATCACTATGCTGACAATCTTACTGATATATATACTGTCACATAGATCCACATTGTATTGATCCATGGCTATGTTTTGTCATCTCGTAGCTCCAATGTGTATTTTTCATGGATGCGGTTAGTTCATTTCATGGAGTTATGGATCCACATTGTATCTTTTGTGGACATATCCTTAGTCAACGTTCTCATGGATCCGTAGTGTATTGGTCAATGACCATGATTTCAATCAACTCGTATTCTGAGCATAGGTATGCCTTCCTCGAAAATGGAAAATATTTGTATACTGATTGATGTTTGTTTGCAACTTCTTCCAGGTTATCCTACTCCAACACCCTTGCATTAAAGAATTTGTAAAGTGTTTCGCTCATCAGTTTCTCTCTGACCTCACACTTTAGGGGGCATCTCTTACACAAAAAATGTCACACTTGAGTTTCACACCCTAAGTGTCGCAAAGTGATGTATGTACCTTGTTAAGTGTTKCATGCACTGTCRCAMGTGTCTTATGCACCTTACYAAGTGTCACAACCCCTTGACACCATGGAATACTTTTTTCACAATCCCTAAGTCACGTTAGAAGAAGAAGCTCCATCATCTGATAGTCGAAACAWGTTTTTTACCTAGGAATTTGACCATTTTTGGGMAATTAAGAAGACTRGCACTCCCCTTCCCATKCTTAGAGAGCACTGGTGCTCCCTTTGTCAGGATAAGGGAGCTCCATGGTGCTCTGTSTTCAACTCCAAGGGAGYRCCATTTTGGTTAGAGGAAATCATGGTGAATCCCACCTCTTTCTAAGGGACAAATCTGAAAGGATGGGGTTGGTTTARCTCGAATCCTACTCCATGGATCTATCTAAGGAAGAAATCATAACTTATGGAGCCATATCCTCAACCAATTCCAAAAATAGCCAAGGTGGTTGAGCCTCTCAAAGTCTATAAATTGGAGGCATTTCCATGGTGAAAGAGGAAGGAATCCATTGAAGTATCATCATTTTGATCTCAATACTTTCATGCAAGGGATGGACGAGGAGAGCTTGAAGAAGGTACTATAGAATCAAACATGATTTGTAAGTGCTTGTAACTTGGCTTTCCAATTAATATTAACTTGGCCTATCCCATTCAAGTTAATGTTTTCTACTTTTTCTTGTCTATTGTCGTTTCAGTCTTCATAGATAGACCTGCTTTGTTTAATCATATAGAGTAGGAGGAATATTTCCTTTTCTAGTCTTTTCAAGACTTCATTTGTGTTGAGGAGATTGGTGATCAAGCCCAGTGATTGGAGCACCGAGGATGAACATCCCAACAAGGTACACCACATTCTTCTTCTCTCTTGCTTGCTTGATTGATTTATATCTGTAAGGAAAGTAGTAACCACTTGTTCACTTTTGTCTTTGGACCAAATATAGGGGTCTTGGTCCAAAAGGGATTTTATCCTATCCATAGGGTAATATTTCTCACAACAATAAGGTCTTGGTGATTTTTTAAAACGTTGGATTTTCAAACTTAGAAATTCCATTTATATTTTTCACCAAGATAATTCACTTCCTCTTTGATTATCAATCCATATCATTCCAATGATTGTATCATTCACACCTAATGGTACAAGAGAATAAAACCCACTACCATGATTGAAAAATTAATCAAAGAGAAAAGTAAAAATTATGTACAAATTAAAAGTAAGTAAAGTGAATAAACTAAACTAAGGGAAACGTCAAAAGTAAGCTAAGTTAGTCATTATAGGAAGAATTAACTTGAAATATAGGCCCGTATTCACAACAACATGATATAAATCACAAACATTATCCAAAAAAGCATTTTCAGTGAAATTTAAGGAAAATAGTTGGGAAATATAGGTGAGCCATTCAAGATAAGGCCTAATATAAATATTCCCAAGGTAAAGTTCACAATCTGAAAGGAAGAACAATTAAGGTCATGAGAATTTATAATCAAGTGAATAATTTACAACGAAATTCTGTGATTTGATTCACATATATAAATTTTCGCTTTCATCTAGTGAAAAAATTCATTTCTTCCGAGAACCTAGCATGATGGATTAGTGGAAATTCTCAACAAACCATATTCTAAATTCATCCAGATGAAACATTCCACAAACACTCTAACCCTCAGGATTCCCTCTCATGAATGAGTCCCTTGCACACTGGAAAACACCAAGCTTTTCAATATCATAATTTTCATCTGATATCTCTCACCAAAGTATCAAATTCCTCATTTCCATAAGAGATGATTATTAATTCCAAAGCTTCGAATGATTTCAACAGTTTAATATGACAAGGAAAGTAGATAATATTACTGTGATGGATGCATATCAGAATAATCAAGATGACTAAAAGTGACTCCAAATATCAATTTCTTTGAAAGATATTTCTATTAAAACTATATCAAATAACATATCAGAAACCATGTATGATAGAGAATCAAGGATGAGTTTCTAATTCACTATTGATTTGATAAAATTCATGATTGATAAATTCCAGATATTAATATCATATAAATATTTGCAAGGTAATATTGACATAGAAATTCAAAAATAACACTTCCCCAAGTTGTCCACACATGTTTCTATTCTGTAGGAAGAATGTCTCTCACTTCTAGTTACACAATCCATTTGTTCAACCTGCACCAATGAAAAAGAATCCTATGTTCAACAAGTTGACAGTATGATAGTAAAACTATTCCTTAAATGGCTAATAATTAGAAAACAAAATATTTACATGCATACATGAATAAATTAAAACTAAAACTAATTGCAACAAACACTAGAAATACAACTCAACTAAGTTATTCAATTCTAATTGTATACTAAAACCACAATAGTTACAAAAAATATAAGAAAACACTCAATGGAGAAACAACCATCGACATAACTCCAAACTATAAACATCAAAAAGAATTAAAAGGGATTAGAGTGGTATTAATATAAGAAGGATTTTTTTTAACACTCAAATTGTTATTAACTATGTATAGGACAACAAGATAAAAACTCAAAGGAAACCCAATCTAAGAAAAATATTTCCAATAAAAATTCATTTAATATAAATATTTCAAATTGGAAATCCTTAAGTTTTATTTTCATAACAAAAGGGGCTACTGTGTGTAACATTTTAAAAATTCCTTCTCATTAATTGTACAATGATAATTTTTCCATGAAATTATCACCATAGGATACTTATGAATTCCATGGTATGGAAAATGATCATAAAGTTAATCCAAATACACAACTAAAAATATTTGAGAGCACGACAAATAAATGTTTCCCTTCGGTAAAAAAATAATTTTGCACAAAAAGATATTCCAAGGAAAATCATCAACATGTCAACTTCCCAACTTGTTCATGGAATTTCTTTTATTTTCATCCAACAAGTMTTTTATTAAAATGATARAATGCAAAAAAAGAAGCTACTAGAGATGAAAAACCAAGAATAGACTACASTAACCAACTAAAACAAAATAATATACAACTGCAATTTATTAAGATGAAAATCGGTAATGAAGGCTTTAACCTTTAAGTACATCTCGAAAAAGAGAAATAGGTAGCATTACCTATAGGGATAGACAATTCTTTACAAATGAATTTATTAAAAACCAAATACCAAAATGATAGTAAATAACTATGCAAAGAAAAGAAACTAGCCTAATCTATCCTATTCCTACCCTACACTAGACTGACTAAAAATGAACTATGTGAAATCATAATTCCAATGTAGCCATCCATGTAATCCAAGCCCACAAACAAATGTTCATTGAGAATTAGTAACATAAATTGTTGTAAGAAATTGAAAATAGAAAAAAATAAATCATTAAAGGCTCTATCCATCATACTAAGATGTCACAATTATTATTCATGGAAAATCTAGATGAGTAATATCCCTCCAACCATACTTCAATTCTATCAAGAAATTTGGAATGAATATCATATAATTGATGGAGGGAGTTCATGGGAGAGTAGCATACCTTCAGAGAATCATGTATGAAATCTGTGTGAAATGTACCTTGGGGAAGAGTCTTAGTGCTGATGTTACCCTTAATTCTAGAGGAACGACCAAAATAATGAGGGTCCGACATAACCATCAACCGAAACCGAAGTGCCTCATTGTCTTGGAAGGTCTCTTTGGGTTCATTTTGCACATAACCAACAACTTGAGATGGGATATTGTGACTAAATTATGTGAAATTGGATTTGATTACCATTCTAGAAGATATATCCTCAATGTATGGGTGGAAGTCAATAACATTGTCTGTTTCATTACATTTATTAGCCTCAATATCAACCAGTTAGTTTCTACAACAACAAGACTCTTTACTATTCCTGTATCTAAATAAATCAACAAAATAATCATTTATGTTTGTTACAACATTTCCTTCATCCCATGTAAAAGGTTGATAAGGCAGGAAATTAATAATTTCATGGGGAGGGGTTTCATCCCCTCCATCTTATACATATATATTACCACCATCGAGTATCACATAAGGGTTTGGCCTTGCATAATTTTTTTGAATAGGATCATGGCTGACAGTTCTCAAGATCAAACCATCAAAAATATCAGGATACAAAGAATAATAAGTAGAAGAATTAAGAAAATGAAATGCCTTTCTATAAAAAGAATTATTTTCAATGGTAGTCTCTTTGAATGGTATCACTTCTTACTTAAGCACATTGATGATTGGTTTTGATTGTGAATTGGTAGTCTCCATGCTAGGAAATGTTTCACAGACAAAACCTTCTCCCTTAATACTATCTTTTTCTTCTGAGAAAGATACAAATTGTTATGCATTGAGAGTTTATTTCTTCTTCTTGAGTTAATTGATCGACATTGTTATTTTTCTATTTTAAAATATGTAAACATAAAATATATTATAAAACATACACATGGTTAAGAGATAGGATAAAAACATAAAAAAATTTAGAATAAGAAGGTTCAATGAATAATTTAGTAACTACAAGAGAATATTCTTGACCTTTCTTAGTTAAACTGGGAGAGGTAATAATAGTACACCAACTAATATTAGCATACATTAATTCTTATTTCCTTATTTCTGAAGGAGGTGTCATGTTTTGTGTGTTCAAAATTGACTTATAAGCATTCCTGTCTTGCTCCACTGAAAAATATGAACATAAAACGTTATACAAGACACATTGTTGTTCATTGTTTTTAGGTAAAGATAAGAGAAAATCACAAGAATTTTTAGAAAAAAAGGGTTCAAGAATGGTCTCGGGGAGAAAATCAACAAGATGGTCTAAGGTGGTGACCCCAATAAGTTCTTCTTGAATCTATTAAGTCAAACTAAGAGAAGAGTGTCCCACACCAAAATCATGAACAAGTGATTTGGACTCAATATTATACATTCCTAAGGTAGTTGTCATATTTTTAGGCACATGGCAACTTTCTTCAACATTCTCCATATTTTCATCCTTCATTTCTTGTGATGGAAAAAATAAAATAGGAAAATGAGAACTTGACATAACTATCGATGTGACCCTAAGTGTCTCATTATCAGTAGAAAATCATTCCTTTGTGTCAGCTACCAAAAACATTGAACTCAATTTCACTACACAAGAGATTTCTTTTCCATCACTAGGAAAGACCAGGGGAGTGGAATGGTGGGCGGATACATTCACTTCTTCCGAAAACATGTTCTCTTTAATATGTATCCCTCAGAGTACATAAAGGTCCAAACATACACTATTCAACCAAATCATTAGTATCTTCAGAATTTTCATGTGAATCAAAACCAAAGTGTAACCTAGCATCAAGGTATGATTCATATTTTTCACTCACTAGCTGATCTTGTTCATTAGAAAGAGAAATTAAATGTAGAATCCATTCCCTAATAGAGGGTATATCATCCAAATGAAATCTATATAAAATATGCATAACCCTTAAAAAAGGTCTTCTAAAGATTTATATTTTTTCTTCCTAAGCTTTAATATTCCTTCACACAATTCATCATAATTATAAGTATAAAAAACATGAAAAAATTCACACTTAAATTGTTCCCATGTGAGGTAGTCGAGAAAGTATCACACCATATTTTAACTTGTCCTTCAAAAGTAAGAGTGAACAACCTACATATGAAACCTTCATGAGTAATATTATGAGAAAAACAATTCAAATCAAACTGAATGATATGTTCAGATGAAGTTGTCTCTCCCTCACCATCAAATTTAACTCTCGACAAGAGATTAACTGATTTTCTAGGAGTGGTACAAGGTGTAGAACCATAAATACATCTCCATAATAGGATTTGGGAAAGAGCCATTAATATTGATAGAGAATTGACAAGAAATATTCCACAGGCCCAACTTGTCATCTTTCCCTCCTTCGAGTGCCATTTTTGTTGATGGGTCAAATTGGCCTATCAATCAGTAAGGGAAAATTCCTGATGGCCAGTCCCAATTAGACTCACTCTCGTTTGGTATGGAAAGTTTTGACCACTATGTGAGCTTGGTTACCATTAAGAATTAAAATAAAAAGAGGAGGACACATAAATCCCCCCCCCAAATAATTCTTACTAATCCCAAATCTAATCAAAACAAATGTGAAACTATCTATTCAAGCTATTCCTAAACTATCTTGATCAGGAGCATTTATAAAAATATAGACACATTTTGAAATGGTATTGCTGACATAAGAAATTATTCATATTAACAACAATAGGTTGAAACAATAATGAAACATATATAATCACAGATATTTATAAATTACATCTGCAACACCATCCCTGTATCTATTAGTAACCACAAATGCATGAATTAATCAAACAATAAACATAGAAATAATTCATATGAAATACTATTCAAGAAACTCAATATCCAATTACACATGTAGAATAGTCCAATACATAACCGAACAACATCCATGGTCGCCGAATTTCCTTCTATTATTTGTTCCACAAGATAATAGTATCACCAATGTTACAATGGGAAAAGTACCTGTTTTATACACTAGTCTTCCTTTTATAAAACGAGGAACACCTTTCATATTCTATAAATGCCAACAGTTACATCGCTTAAAATTATTTCTTTTATTTTGTTAAATAACTCAAATTTCCTATACATATTCATTAATGAATATACAAATGTTATGAACAAAATTTAGGAAGACTCTTGAGTAGTCAATTTCTCTATGTATGAAGTCCATAAGTCACAATTTTTGAAAANTATTTCTTTTATTTTGTTAAATAACTCAAATTTCCTATACATATTCATTAATGAATATACAAATGTTATGAACAAAATTTAGGAAGACTCTTGAGTAGTCAATTTCTCTATGTATGAAGTCCATAAGTCACAATTTTTGAAAATTCCTTCAACTTTTCTCATCTACCTCCACTTATTTTCTTCAAGTTTTCTGGGCGTTTCTACTATCAACCTGATGAAAAATATTCCACCAACATGTTATTCACTACTCTATCTTTCCAACAATCCATCTCACTCTTGATTTGACCACCTGGAACTGAGATATGGTCCTTTGAAGTTAGTTCTCAAGAACCATTGATCTTATATGTAAGTAAATATCAACCGTTGATATGCTAGATCGAGTATTTATCCCACATGCATCTGGGATATTGATCATAATAAGTTTATATTGTCTAATATTCCCACTATAAATTTTATTGAGAGTTAGGAAAGGTATAGAGTTTCATGCCCTCATTAGACTTTTGACCACACCTACAACAAGAATAAACCAAGATTACAATAATATAACTAGGATTAAAACAATTTAAAAATCAATCCAAAATTATCATATCAGATAGGCTTATGGAATCCAGATTCCAAATAAATAAATAAAACATTAGATTAAAATGAGATGTGCCATGTCGAAATAATAGAGTAGAAATAATGACGTGCTGAGTCCACGTGGAAACGACACAGTAGATAATAGGAAGCATGGATGAAATGTAATGTGAAACATCATGGATGAACAGATGAAATGTTAGACTAAGTCGAGAGTGCATGAATCTGAATAAGACAAGTGGCAAGAACCCATTTGGTAATAGGAAATCAAGGTTCTATTAACGGGAAGCTGATGATTCCAATTTCAGGATCCGATACATCTAGGAGATAAGAACAATCACAAGGGTGAAACATCTAGATCCAGATTCAATTTCTGTGGGTACAAGATATTTGATATCCGACAT
>SNQJ01S0031872.1:22090-35165 GCA_010110895.2 Picea sitchensis | reverse complement strand
AAGTTAGATGTAGCAATTATACATAGAGAGTCTGGAGACAGTGAAGAATTGTGTAACTTATGTAAATACTTCATGAATGAATAAAACAAACAAAAATTGATCCAAATGCTTGGACAATGTTCATTTCGGTGTGTATTTAAATGAACAATATGTTCTTTGTGTGTTTATTTCATTATGATTATGTATGTTGTTTGTAGTTGAGTATATGGACTTATGAAGTATTAGATAAGTTTCAATTGTTTCTCTTCTAAGAGCTCAGATGAAAGGAGTTCATATTGTCCGCAAGGTGTGTATCGACAGAGTCTAGATTTGACTCAGAGAAGCTTAGGAGGGATAACAAGAAAAATAGGCCGAGTGTTGCAAAGAGTGCATGGGGTAAAGAATTGATTAAGTATAGAGAGGTCAGGACTGTGAAGCACAAGGAGTGCGTAGTGATATTTATTTTGAATAAATATCTAAGTCCGAACTCTGTCAAATATTCTAGGATCAGAAGGAGTGCATCGAAGGCCGAAACCTTGAGAGGAATCAAACTCAGAAGAGATAGCGACCAAGATTCAATAGAAAGAGAGGAATATGTTGAAGGGTGTGAATTGATGGTGGAGATCCCTTCAGAGGAAGTCAGGGTCACTAGCAACCGTTAGATCTCGAAAAGGTGAGAGGAGGTAAATCTTGAAGTCCTTTGGAATTCATGTATTTAATGTTTTTCATTTGTGACAGAGTCAAAACTGCCAAAAATACGTAACCGTAACCCATCTGGACCATAGATCCAGAGGAGGGTATGTGGAAATGTATCATTGAAAGAAGGAGAAGGAGCTATCCGGGAGGAAGTGGTAGCGTAGCACTGGAAGCTATCAAAGTCCCATAGTGGCAAAGTGAATCCTATCCATCGATATTGAGAAGGTTACGTGATGCAGAACCCCCTGCCTCAGCAGGTTCTGCGCGACCTCTTGGTCTAAGGATTGTTCAAAAACCCCTCTGAGCCGAAGCGGCTCCTTCGAGTCCCTATCAGACCCTCAAAATTTTTCGATCCATAGGTCCTTCAACTCTCCCCACAGCCTCTGTATATGTCCATGGACCTTTTCCTCGAAAATAGAATTTTGGGTCCCGGGACTCCTTGAGTCTTGATGTTGAGAGTCCTTGACTCCTCGATCTCCTGATCACCGAAATACTGAAACGTCGAAATGATGCTCACAATAATTATCCCCCTGGGCCAGATCTTAGTCCATGTGACCACTTCCCATATGACCGCAGTCCCTTTAGGGGTTCATCGACGCAAAGCACCCAGCTTCCTGTCCTCAGGACTTCCGAAAAGCCGATTTCCAAAATGCCAAAAATACCTGTGTCCCGGCTTCCTCCTCTCGCGATTTTGGGTTTTCCAATACCAAAATGCTCCGACCTTATGTCTACGGGATCCTCGGAATGCCGAATCCCAAAATCCCGATATCAAGTGTGGCCACAGCCTCACTCTCCTCTATGTCGCATTTCGTGATTTCAGAGTTCTAATTGCCGAAATGGTTGATCCTTTGTCTTCAGAACTCATGAAGTTCCGAACTTTGAAATGACCATGAATACCTCAGATCTCCGTGACCCATGCTTTTCCTCAACAAATTCTACTTTTTGCGTTTCGATCTTTCCTGATGCAAGGCTCTTCTTCTTGTCCCTGCTCTCTAGACTTCTCGGTATTTGAAATATCAAAGTACCGATACAGCGTTTTCACTCATGTTTGAGATCAACGGTTATGATCCACTCTCAAATCAACGACCTTGATCCTTTCGGGATCTCCGTTCCTAAGAGCCCGGATCCTATGTCCTCAGGATTTCCAAAATCCCGATATCCGGTATGCTGAAATCTGGCTCTTGCCCTTGTGACCTGGGAATGCTCCTTCTCTGCCTTCAGGAATTCACATTTCAGAATTCTGCGACTCTCAATGCATCAAATAATCATTTTCCTCTCATACTCTCGGAAGCTGAAATACCAAAGTATCGAAGTCCTGAACCCTTCGGTTCTCCTCCTCTGAACAAGATCAACGACTCAAAGCTTCCCTTGATCCAACGACTCAGATTCTTTCGGGATTCTATGGGTCAAGAGTTTTGAACTCTTACCTCTCGCATTCCTGATAGCTGAAATGTAGAAATGCTTCTTTCGGGAATTTCCCCAATGCCTGGATCGTTGCCACGTGTCCTCTGCTTGGACAATCCTGATCCTTTTCGGTCTTCGGGACTCCGCGAACCCAACGACACTAATCCTTTGGTATTTCAAATCCCCGGTATTCGAAATCCCAGTGAATCCCCGATATTCACCACATGTCCTCCCATAGATGGATGAATCTGATCGTTTTCAGGACTTCACCAGTTGTGAAGTCGAAAGACTTCTCTGTGCTCTGCTTCCTAATGTCCGAATCCCCGATATGAAGGATTTCGTGACACGTGTCCCTCTTACATATGGACGGCTCAGATGTCTCTTCGAGACTTTGGGACCCGTGAGTTCAAATCTCCTGGTCTATTGTCCTCTGAACCTCCAAAGTTTCGAAGTTCTGAAATCCGCAATCCCGATGCTTTCGCCCTGTCGACACTTTTCCGGTTTTCTCTGCTTTGCGCGCAAGGATAAACCTCGTGCTTCTTTCAATAGATCCGATGGCTATTGATTATCTGAGAAAGATCTAATGGTCTAGATCTTCTCTTCTCTTGTGCACTCTCCTGCTGCTATCTGAATGTGAAAACTTCAACGGTCTAGATCTTCCCTTCGGCCTGATCCGATGGCAGCCGTGCTCTCCCCTTGAGCTTGTGCTTTATTCCCAAACTTTGGAAGATTTTCCAAATTCCAAAGGCTTCGACCTTTTCTTTTCCTTTGTGATATCTACACCATTGGGTCTCACCTGTGTTCCCAAAGATGCTGTCCCTCCTGAGCTTTTGGGATTCTAAACTCTCCAAAGAGTTCCCTCTTTCGACCTCTACGATCTTTGCAGCTATGACCTGTGCATAAAATCACTACTCCTCCTAAGATTCTCTCTTTAAATCCTCAAATGATTCTTTGACTTCTACTCATGTGACAGAGTCTTTGCATGCATAATGGTGCTACCCCTCTTGAGCTTTTCCTATAGCTTCGACCTCTAAGGAATTAATCATTTTTCCTTCTCTTTCAGATGGAGAATCGGATGCCCTCTTGGAACTCCTTTGCTCAAGAAAACTTCTTGCTGAGTCTGTAGGGTGTTAAACAACCCTGTGAAGATCCCTCCTTGGACTCTTCTCTATCTCTGAACTGAAAGAGTTCTCTCTATGCGCTGTAGCACCTACTCAATGTCGTCCTGCTAGAGTGTCCAGAAACCTCACTAATTCTGTTTCTCTATGAACTCCCAACATAGTTCCTCCTCAACACTCTGTGCCTATGCTCAATGCCCTCTTGGAAGAGCTCTATAGAGCCCTCAGTAGTTCTATCTTCCTCTTGAACTCAACAGAGTTCCTCTGTGCACTCTATGCACCTGCTCAATGCCCTCTTAGCAGAGCTCTACAAAACTCTTCAGAGATTCTGTCTTCTACTGTGCCCTCCTCTGCACAGTCTCACCTCCAAGGTATTCAANTCTTCCTCTTGAACTCAACAGAGTTCCTCTGTGCACTCTATGCACCTGCTCAATGCCCTCTTAGCAGAGCTCTACAAAACTCTTCAGAGATTCTGTCTTCTACTGTGCCCTCCTCTGCACAGTCTCACCTCCAAGGTATTCAAAAACCTTGAGGTCTTCCTCTGAGTCAATGATTCCAGTTGGTGTGCCCTCCTAGCACGTCCTTGTCCAAATTCTGCAGAATTGGAAGTGCTCTCTAAGCACTGACTATCAGAACCTGCAGTGTTCTATCACACCCTCTTGTCATGAAGCCTCAAAGAACTCCAACCTGAAATCAAATAACTATACAGATAGCAGAAACTATCTGTCCCTATAAACGCACATCTACAACATACATTCACAGCATAAATAGAACACACATAGACATTCACACAACACAGACAATATGTAGGAAAAACTACTCTGGTTTGTACTAATATCAAATTCCTCTTTTACAAGGTGTTCCTGAGCTCAGACTCCGACAGAGTCTTGGCTCCTTCTGTCTGCTCTCTTCTCTATTCTCTTGCTACCTACCCAAAACAAGATCAAAGATCTTTTACATGAGGGTATCTTTGAGCTCTTCCCTCCAAGCTACCTACTCTATTCAATTACATTAACTCTACAATTGGATGGGCTGTCTAGTCTAGATTGGATCTAGATTCCTCTTTACAAACATTAAATGCCCTTAATTCAAATTCAAAATGTGAGAGGGCTGGTGCCTCTCTTCCTTGAATGTGCACCTTGAATGTGCCGAGTGGGCTAGCTGGCTGGCACATGGTTGGCTTGGGAGTGATGCTCTTGCATCATACTCATTTGCTGCGAAAATTCATGAGCTCCTACTCATGATCTCTCCACCTTGGTTGTTGAAATCCTCTCGGATCCCAAACAACTCTCTGGAGATGTTCATCTGCTCCATTTCTCTGTTGTTGTTCATCTGCTCCATTTCTCTGTTGTTGCTGCTTCCGCTGCTGCTGCTGCTTTTTTTCCCAGTCTTTCCTTGCTGGCAGTCTCTGTTGATATCAACATCAGCCTTCTGATGTCTTCTACCACTTTGTCCAGCTGCTACAATGGCTGGCTCTGACCATGAAGTCTCCTCAGTTGCATTTTCTTTCTGTAAATGGGCAGATCACCATGAGATACCATGCCATCTTCTTCATCTCTTGTGGCCTTGACATGCCACCCTATTGCAGATTTCATCTCTACAGTCTTCTTACTGAACTGATGCTTAGCTTCCTCTTCATTTGATAGTGCTTCTATTGCCATTCCCTTTGCTAGTGTGTGTCCAACTTATCCCATCTATTCTTCAGCCTGGAATTCTCTTTCGTCTTCCGCTGCATACCTCAGTACTGCAGTGTTCATCACCCGTTCAGCGCCCTGGCTGAAATCTCTGAGTAATTCCTTAGAATTCTCTTTTGCCAACATCTGCTGATGGCAATCACTCACTGGCTCTGGATTGTTCAGCCAATCCTCCAATATTTCCAACTCCATCTCCCATGGAGTGATCAATCTATCTGCCTGCTCTTTTTACGCTGTTAGCTTCAGCGCTGCAGTCTTCTCAGCTCCCTGGTTGAAACTGTTGAGCCATTCCTTGGAATGCTCATTTTCCTCTTCTTGGGCAGCCTCTAACATCTGCTCCACTTCTCCTTTGACAATCACATATGGATTTCCTTCTCCTGATGTTGCTCCTTCATCGACAACAAAAATCCTCACCTCAACTGGGCTTCCTGGTAGGAAAATCTGAATTCCTCCAACCATTAGAAGATTCCTTCGATCCTCCTCCTGGATGGTGCAAGTTTTTAACTTGTCATCATCTTCATTCACATGATCTGCAAAACCACATGAATCTCCACTTACCAGCAACCCTTGCTGATATGAACTCACCTCCGAGTTCATGAGACTTTCACATAGCCTCATTTCAGTTCCCATGCCTACCTGACAAATTGGGATTTTCCTGCTGCCCTCCTGGCAGTCTATGAGATCCCTCAGTGATCTCCTCTTATTGCCCTTCTAGAAATATGAAATTCCCTTGCTGTCCTCTTGAAAGTCCGTGAGATCCCATAGTGATATCATTTCATTGCCCTCCTAGCAATGTGAAATTCCCCGGTTATCCTCTTGACAGTATATGAGATCCTGCAGTGATCTCATCTCATTGCCCTCCCGACAATTGGGAATTTCTGTTCTGCCCTCTTGGCAGTCCTTGAGATCTTCAACTGATCCCATGTCATCCTCACTACTGAGGTTTCTCCCATCTTCTGCTTCACACACCTGAACCATTTTCTCCTTTGGTTTGTTGAGGTTTTTAGCATGCCTCAACCACCTTCTCAATAGCCTCCACTGTCTTTTGGCCATCAACGCCCTGCCTAGCCATTTAAACTTCGTCCTGATGGGCCATTCATACACCCATCGTGACCTTGTATCCTGTTGCACCCGAAGTGCAAGTTCATCCATCCTCGCCTTGATCTCGACATGTTCTCTATCCATCTCAACCTTGCTTAGCTGTTGCTGATGGTTCTTCTTTCCACCTCATCCATGGACTTCCGTATCCATATTCCTATTCCCGTTTGCCCTCCTGGAAAACTTGCTGCTGTCACTCTGCAACTGAGAGTGCTTCCAACCTCTCCTTATAGTCCACCTGACTATCTATTGACTGCTGCCTTCCTACAAACAATCACCATAGAGTTCCAATACCCTGCCTTCCTCTGCCTGTCTCTGCAAGCTGCCTCTAATACCCAACTGATGTACATCAGAGTGTTTTCCTCTATCTTCTCTGCCTCCTTCTACCTGCAATATACGGACAGAAAGAAGCTTTGATACCACACTTGATGTGTATCAGAGTATTTCCTTTCCCTTCTCGCTTCCTCTTCCTGCAATATACAAACAAAGTTTCTTCTCTGATACCACACTGACGCAGACCCCCCTGCCTCCGCAGGTTCTGCGCGACCTCCCAGTCTAAAGATTGTTCAAAAACCCCTCTAAGTCGAAGCGGTCCCTATCAGACCCTGACAATTTCTCGATCCACAGGTCCTTCAACTCTCCCCACAACCTCTGTATATGTCTGTGGACCTTTTCCCCGGAAAAAAAAATTTCGGGTCTCGAGACTCCTTGAGTCCTAATGTCGAGAGTCCTTGATTCCTCGATCTCCCGATCACCGAAATACCGAAACACCGAAATGGTGCTCACAGTAATTAGTCCTCTGGGCCAGATCTTAGTCCATGTGACCACTTCCCATATGACTGCAGTCCCTTTCGAGGTTCATCGATGCAAAGCGCCCGACTTCCTATCCTCAGGACTTCCAAAAAGCCGATTTATGAAATGATGAAAATAACTGTGTCCCGGCTTCCTCCTCCTTTCGCGATTTTGGGTTTTCCGATGCCGAAATGATCTGAACTTATGTCTACGGGATCCCTGAAATGCCGAATCCTGAAATCTCGATATCAAGTGTGGCCACAGCCTAACTCTCCTCTATGTCGCATTTCACAATTTCGGAGTTGTAATTGCCGAAATGATCGATCCTTTGTCTTCAGAACTCCTGAAGTTCCGAACTCTGAAATGACCACGAATACCTCAGATCTCCACGACCTGTTCTTTTCCTCAACAGCTTCTGGTTTTCACATTTCAGGCTTTCCTGATGTAAGGCTCTTCTTCCTATCCCTGCTCTCTAGACTTCCCAGTATCCGAAATATCGAAGTACCGATATAGTATTTTCACTCCTGGTTGAGATCAATGGCTATGATCCACTCTCAAATCAACAACCTTGATCCTTTCGGGATCTCTGTTCCTAAGAGCCCAGATCCTATGTCCTTAGGATTTCTGAAATCCCGATATCTGGTATGCCGAAATATGGCTCTTTNGCCTTCGGGAATTCGCATTTCAAAATTCCGTGACTCTCAGTGCATCAAATATTCACTATCCTCTCGTACTCCCAGTAGCTCAAATACTGAAGTACCGAAGTCTTGAACCCTTCGGTTCTCCTCCTCTGAACAAGATCAACAACTCAAAGCCTCCCTTGATCCAACGACTCAGATTCTTTCGGGATTCTATGGGTCAAGTTTCGAACTCTTACCTCTCGCATTCCCGGTAGCTGAAACGCTGAAATGCTTCTTTCAGGAATTTCCCCAATGCCTGGATCACTGCCATATGTCCTCCACTTGGACAATCCCGATCCTTTTCGGTCTTCGGGACTCCATGAACCCAACGACACTGATCCTTTGGTCTTTCGAATCTCCGGTATTTGAAATCCCTGTGAATCCATGATCTTCACCACGTGTCCTCCCACAGATGGACGACTCTGATCGTCTTCGGGACTTCGCCAGTTGCGAAGTCGAAAGACTTCTCCGTGCTCTTCTTCCCAATGTTCGAATCCCCGATATGAATGATTTCACGACACGTGTCCCTCTTACATATGGATGACTCAGATTTCTCTTCGATACTTTGTGACCCGTGAGTTCGAATCTCCTGGTCCACTGTCCTCTGAACCTCCGAACTTCCGAAGTTCCAAAATCTGCAATCTCAATGCTTCCGCCCTATCGAGAATTTTTCGGATTTCTCTGCTCTATGCGTAAGGATTAAGCCTCGTGCTTCTTTCGATAGATCCAATGGCTATCGACTATCTGAGAAAGATCCGATGGTATAGATCTTCTCTTCTCCTGTGCGCTCTCCTGCTGCTATCTGAACATGAAAAATTCAACAGTCTAGATCTTCCCTTCAGCCTGATCTGACGGTAGCTGTGCTCTCCCCTTGAGCTTGCGCTTTCTTCCCAAACTTTGGAAGATTTTCCAAATTCCAAAGGCTTTGACCTTTGCTTTTCCTCTGTGAGCTCTACACCATTGCGCCTCGCCTGCATTCTCGAAGACGCTGTCCCTCCTGAGCTTTTGGGATTCTAAACTCTCCAAAGAGTTCCCTCTTTCGACCTCTGTGATCTTTGCAACTATGACATGTGTGTAAAAGAACCACTCCTCTTGAGCTTCTCTCTTTAAATCCTCAAAGTATTCTTTGAATTTTGCGCTTCTGACAGAGTCTCTGCATGCACAACGGTGCTACCCCTCCTGAGATTTTCCTCTAGCTTCGACCTCTAAGGAATTAATCCTTTTTCCTTCTCTTTCAGATGGAGAATCTGATGCCCTCCTGGCACTCCTTTGTTCAAGAAAACTTCTTGCTAAGTATGCAGGGTGTTCAACAACCCTGTGAAGATCCCTCCTTGGACTCTTCTTTGTCTCTGAACTCAAAGAGTTCTCTCTGTGCGCTCTAGCACCTACTCAATTCCCTCGTGGCAGAGTGTCCAGAATCCTCAGTGATTTTGTTTCTCTATGAACTCACAACATATTTCCTCCTCAGCACTCTGTGCCTGTGCTCAATGCCCTCTTGGCAGAGCTCTATAGAACCCTCAGTAGTTCTATCTTCCTCTTGAACTCAACATATTTCCTCTATGCACTCTATGCACCTGCTTAATGCCCTCTTGGCAGAGCTCTACAAAACTCCTCAAAGATTTCGTCTTCTACTGTGTCCTCCTCTGCACAGTCTCACCTCCAAGGTATTCAACAACCTTGAGGTCTTCCTTTGAGTCAATGATTCCAGTTGGTGTGCCCTCCTAGCATGTCCTTGTCCAAATTCCACAGAATTGGAAGTGCTCTCTAAGCACTGACTATCAGAACCCACAGTGTTCTGTCACGCCCTCTTGGCATGAAGCCTCAAAGAAATCCAACCTGAAATCAAAGAACTCTACAGATAACAGAACCTATATGTCCTTGTAAATGCACATCTACAACATACATTCACAACATAAATAGAACACACATATACATTCACACAAAACAGACAATATGCAGGAAAAACTGCTCTGGTTTGTATTAATATCAAATGCCTCCTTTACAAGGTGTTCCTGAGCTCAGACTTTGACAGAGTCTCGGCTCCTTCTCTCTACTCTCTTCTCTATTCTCTTGCTACCTACCCAAAACAAGATCAAAGATCTTTTACATGAGGGGCTCTTTGAGCTCTTCCCTCCAAGCTACCTACTCTATTCAATTACATTAACTCTACAATTGAATGGGCTATCTAGTCCAGATTAGATCTAGATTCCACCTTACAAACATTAAATGCCCTTAATTCAAATTCAAAATGTGAGAGGGTTGACACCTCTCTTCCTTGAATGCACGCCTTGAATGTGCTGAGTGGGCTGGCTGGCTGGCGCATGGCTGGCTTGGGAGTGATGCTCCTGCATCATACTCCTTTGCTACGAAAATTCATGAGCTCCTGCTCATGAGCTCTCCACCTTGGCTGTTGAAATCCTCTTGGATCCCAAACAACTCTCTGGAGCTGTTCATCTGCTCCATTTCTCTGTTGCTGCTGCTTCTGCTGTTGCTTTTATTCCCAGTCTTTCCTTGCTGGCAGTCTCTGTTGATATCAACATCAGCCTTATGATTTCTTCTACCACTTCATCCAACTGCTTCAATGGCTGGCTCTGACCATGAAATCTCCTCAGCTGCATTTTCTTTCTGCAAATAGGCAGATCACCATGATCTACATTGCCATCTTCTTCATCTCTTATGGCCTTCACTTGCCACCCTGTTGCAGATTTCATCTCTGCAGTGTTTTTACTGAACTGCTACTCAACTTCCTCTTCATTTGACAGTGCTGCTACTGCCATTCCATTTGCTAGTGTGTGTCCATCTTCTCCCAGCTGTTCATCAGCCTGGAATTCTCTTTCGTCTTCCGCTACATACCTCAGTACTGCAGTGTTCATCACCCGTTCATCTCCCTGGCTGAAATCTCTGAGAAATTCCTTAGAATGCTCTTCTGCCAACATCTGCTGATGGCAATCACTCGCTGGCTCTGGATTGTTCAGCCAATCCTCCAGTATTTCCAACTCCATCTCCCATGGAGTGATCAATCTATATGCCTGCTCTTTTTCCGCTGTCAGCTTCAATGCTGCAGTCTTCTCAGCTCCCTGGCTGAAACCGTTGAGCCATTCCTCAGAATGCTCATTTTCCTCTTCTTGGGAAGCCTCTAACATCTGCTCCACTTCTCCTTTGACAGTCGCATCTGGTTGTCCTTCTCCTGCTGTTTCTCCTTCATCGGAAACAAAAATCCTCGCCTCAACTAGGCTTCCTGGTAGGAATATCCGAATTCCTCCAACCATTAGAAGATTCCTCCGATCCTCCTCCTGGATGGTGCAAGTTTTTAACTTATCATCATCTTCATTCACACGATCTGCAAAACCACATGAATCTCCACTTACCAGCAACTGTTGCTGATATGAACTCACCTCCGAGTTCATGAGACTTTCACATAGCCTCATTTCAGTTCCCATGCCCACCTGACAAATTGGGATTTTCCTGCTGCCCTCCTGGCAGTCTATGAGATCCCTCAGTGATCTCATCTTATTGCCCTCTTGGCAATATGAAATTCCCCTACTTTCCTCTTGATAGTCCGTGAGATCCCATAGTGATCTCATTTCATTGCCCTCCTGGCAATGTGAAATTCTCCGACTGTCCTCTTGACAGTCTATGAGATCCCGCAGTGATCTCATCTCATTTCCCTCCTGGCAATTGGGAATTTCTATTCTTCCCTCTTGGTAGTCCTTGAGATCTTCAACTGATCCCATGTCATCCTCACTACTGAGGTTTCTCCCATCCTCTGGTTCACACACCTGAATCATTTTCTCCTCTGGTTTGTTGAGGTTTTCAGTATGCCTTAACCACCTTCTCAACAACCTCTGCTGTCTTTTGGCCATCAATGCCCTGGCTGGCCATTTAAACTTCATCCTGATGGGCCATTCATACACCCATAGCGACCTTGTATCCTATTGCACCCGTAGTGCAAGTTCATCCATCCTCACCTTGATCTCGGCAAGTTCTCTATCCATCTCAACCTTGCTCGACTGTTGTTGATGGTTCTTCTTTCCACCTCGTCCATCACCTTTCGTAGTCATATTCCTATTCCCGTCTGCTCTCCTGGCAAAATTGTTGTTGTCACTCTACAACTGAGAGTGCTTCCAGCCTCTCCTTATAGTCCACCTTACTGTCTATTGAATGTTTCCTTCCTGCAAACAATCACCACAAAGTTCCAATACCCTGCCTTCCTCTGCCTGTCTCTGCAAGTTGCCTCTAATACCCAACTAATGTATATCATAGTGTTTTCCTCTATCTTCTCTACCTCTTTCTGCCTGCAATATACTAATAGAAAGTATCTCTGATACCACACTTGATGTGTATCCGAGTATTTCCTTTCCCTTCTCGCTTCCTCTGCTTGTAATATACAAACAAAGTTTCTTCTCTGATACCACACTGACGCAGACCCCCCTTGCCTCTGCAGGTTCTGCGCGACATCCCGGTCTAAGGATCGTTCAAAAAATCCTCTGAGCCGAAGCGGCTCCTTCGAGTCCCTATCAGACCCTCAAAATTTCTTGATCCATAGGTCCTTCAACTCTCCCCATGGCCTTTGTATACGTCCGTGGACCTTTTCCTTGAAAACAAAATTTTGGGTCTCGGGACTCCTTGAGTCCTGATGTCGAAAGTCCTTGACTCCTCAATTTACCGATCACCAAAATACCGAAACGCCGAAATGGTGCTCATAGTAATTAGCCCCCTGGGCCAGATCTTAGTCCATGTGACCACTTCCCATATGACCGCAGTCCCTTTTTGGGTTCATCGAAGAAAAGCGCCCGACTTCCTGTCCTCAGGACTTCCGAAAAGCCGATTTATGAAATGCCGAAAATACCTATGTCTCGGCTTCCTCCTCCTTTCGCGATATCAGGTTTTCCGATGCTAAAATGCTCTGACCTTATGTCTATGGGATCCATGGAATGTCGAATCCCAAAATCCCAATATCAAGTGTGGCCAGAGCCTCACTCTCCTCTATGTCGCATTTCGTGATTTCAGAGTACTAATTGACGAAATGCTCAATCCTTTGTCTTTGTAACTCCCGAAGTTCCAAACTCTTAAATGACCGCGAATACCTCGGATCTCCGTGACCTGTGCTTTTCCTTAGTAGCTTCTAGTTTTCGCGTTTCGAGCTTTCCTGATGCAAGGCTCTTCTTCCTGTCCCTTCTCTCTAGACTTCCTGGTATCCGAAATATCGAAGTACCGATACAATGTTTTCACTCCTGGCTGAGATCTACGGCTATGATCCACTCTCAAATAAATGACTTTGATCCTTTTAGGATCTCCGTTCCTAAGAGCCCGGATCCTATGTCCTCAGGATTTCCGAAATCCTGATATCTAGTATGCCAAAATCTGGCTCTTGCCATTGTGACCCGACAATGCTCCTTCTCCGCCTTCGGGAATTCGTGTTTTGAAATTCTGTGACTCTCAGCGCATCAAATCTTCATTGTCCTCTCGTACCCCTGGTAGCCAAAATACCAAAGTATCGAAGTCCTAAACCCTCTGGTTCTCCTCCTCTGAACAATATCAATGGCTCAAAGCCTCCCTTGATCCAACGACTCAGATTCTTTCGGGATTCTATGGGTCAAGAGTTTCAAACTCT
>SNQJ01S0031872.1:0-14011 GCA_010110895.2 Picea sitchensis | reverse complement strand
ATTTCTCATATATTGTGCATGGTGTATTGGTGTAACTCTTATACTATTTTTCATTTCTCATTGGATATAATTGAATGGTTTACGTATAAGTTGAAAAGGTTTTTAAATTGTACTTGATATTGATTCACCCCCCTCTCAGTATCAACATTTTTAGGTAAGCAATGTGCTACCCAAGCTCATATGTACTCATTTTTAATAATAATGAACACAATTTTCAGGTAAGAAATATGCTACTCAAGTTCATATGTACTCATTTCTAATCCAATGATCACAATCCTTAATTTGAAACCTACTCTTCTAGCAGAAATACTTTTGGATACCAAGACACCCTCAAGTTACAACTAGAAGGAACCATACAACTTTAAAATGAACATTTCCTTGGCAAGCTAAATGACTCTCAAGAGAGACTTTTGAGAGTTTCTCATATAATGGAGAGTTTGGACAATTTTCTCTTAAGCAAGTAGGAAACGATGAAACAATAATGATTTATGCAATTTATAGAAGGTTAGCAAAAATGTTAGTCATTAAGCACACAAAAATGTTTTCTCATTAATACTATAACTCTTTGAAAGAAAATATAAATCAAAAGGATGAATTACTCTAAAAGTACAGTTAAAATGCTCTATTCTTTGATCAATATTTATGAATAGTCTATGAAATTGGATATGCATAAACATTGTTCTATCAAGTTGTAACACTAATTAGTACAATGGTTCTAATTAATTACTAGTATCCTTTTGGTATCACAATAAGCTCATAATGGTTACCATAGTGTTACTCTTTCACACTTGTATTATCTATCACACTAATTAATCTAGGAGTCAAGCATGCAAATAAACCTTCTCACAAAGAAGCACTAGTTGGTGATCCAACATCGTAGGATCAATGCATGGAGGGTATGCATTTTTGCGGGTGGGAAAGTTACGTTGACAACCTTCTTAATGAACTAACTCCCTGGTGCAAGTGACCTCACCAAGCAGTGGGAAACCCTCCAAGGATTTCGAGTGAGTCTATCCAACATTGATCCCATGTACAAAACAACCTTTCCTGTGTTGTCACCTTGGGTAGAAAGTCTAAACTATTATGGCCTCTATGGTACCACCTACTATACCAAAGCAGAGGGGGCACAGTCCACAATCGACACCAAGCCAACAAAGCAGGGTTGATTACTCTATTGGCCCCAATGCGATCTCGTGCTTGACCCTTGTGTTAGAAATTCTTCCCAAATTCAATGATATAACAAATGGATTTCACTCCCTAACTCAAATCTTTGTATTTTTTTAGCATCTTTGGAAAGTTATTCTCACAATCATATTCCAAATCTCTACACCTAAGATAAGATGGGTTTGAAGAGCCTTGGAAAAGTTGTTAGATAAATTTTAATTAGTGCTTGATTTTAGGCCGTTGTTACTCAAAGGAGTGGTCATGAAACTGATGGAGTTTTCACTCAACTCTTTAAACCATGCAAGAGGAAAATGAAATGCAAGAATTTCAACTTCGATGAAAACTAACTATGGGAAATAGAAATAGGTTTTAAGAAAATAAATAATTTCTTGATAGATTACTATGTGTGCATTGCTAATGACAAAAAGTATGAGCTAATTATGCAGATAAATGGAAGCAAAATGATCCAAATTTAAAAAATACCATGCAAATGTCATAGTTGTTGATTAAGGTTAGTTGTCATTGATGTCAATCCTTGTAGAAAGTCTGGTAGCACAAAGGTTTGAGTAATGAACCCAAGTTTGTTTGATGTAAATATCACTCATTATTGTCTTGTCATAGTCGATAAGAAGTACAAATGGATGAACTCCAAAGTGGTCCCCTTATGGTGAAATCCCTCATGGGAAGACACTTTGCAGATTGAGTTATCCTAGAAGTATGGTTAGATAACCCATGATTAATTGTGTAATAATGAGATGAAGGTCAGTGAATTTTTCAGTGAAACTATCCTATATGGATAGTTATTTTAATTCAATTTCCAGGGGTATGTGGAATGTCACATAACTCCTCAAAGTTAGAGAGTTATGGCCATATGAAGTTGGAGAACCCTCACGAGTCATATAGAAGCCCCTAAAAGTCAAAGTGTTTGCAAAAGAAATTAGTTAAATAATAAAGTGAATGGAGAACCCCTTAAATAAGGAAAGTGTAATGCTACATGAAAGTATAAAAATCAGGACAAGATCTCTCATTTAAACACACTTGAACACATTGAATATCTTTTGTTGTGTGAAGATTATTGGAAGTACTCATTGATACATCTGAAGTTGCGAAAGTCTGAGGTAGTACAAAAGGTTGATGATGAAATTCTCGAAATTACAACGAATACTAAAAAACCCTATTTTCTGAGGCGTATGCGGGCTAACTATGTATAGGGTGTGTACATACTGAGGCGTATGCGGTTTTACAATGTCTAGGGTGCGTACATTTTGGTAAAGCCATGAAACTTGAGAAGCTGAAGATGCAGAGGTTCTAAATTCTTTGATCAATCTCCCTAAATTATTTGATCAATCTCCCTGGAAGGTCTACAGTGCTCAGATACATCAGATTATCCATTGATTCAAAAGGTATGTCTTATTTCTATGAATAGTTGGATTTTGATGTATGCATGAGAAATGGTTATGAAGATTTAAGGATTCTCTCTAGAGAGACTAGTGGCGGCATGGGATCTTCTGCATAAGTCGGATCCACAGAAATATAGTGCTAGTATATTTATCATTGATACTTCTTATTGAGGAACATCTTTTATTTCTTGGCATATGACTAAGTGTTTTTGTGGTACATGGTTGAGATCTTGTGTTTGTGAAGTGGTTGATGTATTGAGAGGCTGAATATCAGAAAGGGTTTGATGACTAGATCATGTGAGGGTTATTATACTTGTTCATGATTACACACACCTATATGGCACATGACTAGATATATATATATATATATGCTTTGGGTAAAGTTTATGTATGAGGATGCATGCACAAGGTACAATTACAGTCTGGATAGAGTGACAGGTTATAGATCTATGTGAAAGAAGTTACAGAGGGTCATAAGTTTTCAAGAGAAAGGAAACCCTAGTCTTTCATAAGGCATACACAGGATAAATAACAGTTTGGTCACGTACATACATGGGCTGCATAATAGATAGGGAGCATACATACACTTTCTACAACACTACAGGTTGTGTACCTATTGTATGTTTGTTGATACATGTTCAGTTCAGGTACATATTAATTACAGGGCAGTTGTACAAGTTGGATACAGGTCAATGGTACAGGTTGATATAGTTGTACAGTGGTAAATATCACAATGATAGTGTGACATTGGTTCAATCATTCTACTTATACATCAGGGTGGTTGGAAGGGGCAAGGATAGGTGGTTGTATCTACCTTCTGGTTGTAGCCAGAGAACTTAGGGGGTTGTATCCTCCTTCTGGTTGTAGCCAGAGAATTGGGGAGTTGGAGATTCCCTCAGGTTGTATCCTGAGAAACTAGGGGGTCAGAGCCTCCTTCTAGTTGCAGCTGGAAAACAAAGGAAGTTGGTGCTTCCAATGAATGTAATTCTTCAAGACATATAAGAAAAAATTTTCTGTGGTTTTCTCCCGCTTTGGGTTTCCACGTAAAACACTGGTGTACTGTGTATGTTTATGATTGTTCATTTGTTCATTTCTTATTTACTCTGCAGTTATTGGATGATAATGCTAAATTGATATAGCAGTTGGATTATATGGTCAAAAAGGATTAAATTTCTCTATTCACTATTACATATTGAAAAATTTGCAATGACCACTTCCGACGAAAGTACTCTTTCGTCGCAACATGCAAGAGAAAAACTTCAATTTTTCTAAATCCACACCGTATTCATCACTATATCGACGCATGTACTTTGACTAAATTAATATGGTCAATGTTCATCTCAATAGAGATGCATCTAGTTTTTTTAAATTAATATGGTCAACGTTCTTCGCAAGAGTGACAACTGACCTAACGTTAAAATTGACCGTTAAAAATGACAAATACATAGATTAAAAAAATTTTTTTTTTAGGTCACGGTCGTTGAAATTGCGACGATAGTGACCTAAAATTGGACTATAAATATTTGATGATTTAAATATTTTGCGACAATTTTGCTATAACAACAACGGTTCCGAAAGGGTATTTTTGTGCGGAAGAATGTCGCAGAATGTTGTTAGAGGTGGGGAAAAAAGTAAAGCGGGTGAAAAGGGTGACGGTAGATTTTATTGCCCTTGTAAAAATGTTTCCTCAGACGTCCCATAATAATTTTAATAGCAACAAATACAAAACATTGTAGGAAATATGGGCACATTGATGGCCGATTGAATGAATATAGTCCCATGGTAATTAGCTATATATTCATTATCTTTTTTTTTATTTTTTTAATTATATATATATATATATATATTGTTTGAATGTTTGTTATAGTATACACTAATTTTGCATGATTGTTTTTAATTATAAAGTTAGAGTTGCCCTCTAACTTTCTGCAGAATATTGCACCAAGTATTAGTAGAAATGATATTTTACAAGCTGAGGAACATCATCATGACCAAGAAAAAAATGATCTCATGGAAGAAGATGATGGGAAAAATCAAGTTAATGATCCCATGGAAGAAGATGATGGGACAAATCAAATGATCCAAGATTTGTTTTCGCAGTCGGATGAGGATGGGGAAAATGTTGGTATTTATGATGAATCTCTATTAGAAAAGGAAAATAAACGACTTTATGAAGGATCAAGAGCAAATCCTCTCTCCACTACATTTCTTCTAGTGAACTTAAAGGTTATGAATAAATTGTCGAACAATTGTATGACATAGATACTAAGGTATGTAATATGTTTCATCTCATATTATACATAAATGTTGATTTTTTTTCTATTTGTTTTTAGTGTTAATTAATGTGTAAAATAAGAATGCAATTTTTACGAATACTATTCTTACATTAACTAGTTATTTGTTATGTTGTAGATTTTTAGGTGAATTTTTGTTACCATCGTTAAATATTTTACCTCACACATATCAAGGTTTGCATGCCATTATGAAAGACATTGGAATGGATTATCAAACTATAGATGCATTTCTTAATGACCATATTATATATTATGGACAACATGCTTCGAAAATAGAATGCCCGCAATGTCTTATTAGTAGATATTGAACCGATCAAGTAACAAAAAGGGTGCCTCGAAAGGTTCTTCGTCATATTCCCATAATTCCACGTTTGCAACGATTGTTCAGGTGTGAAAGCATATCACAATTTATGGATTACCATGCATGTAATAAAAGTGGAGATGGTGTTCTTCGAATGCCTATGTTATGTTGTAGATTTTAGGGTGAATTTTTGTTACCATCGGGCAACATTTTACCTCACACATATCAAGGTTTGTAATGCCATTATGAAAGACATTGGAATGGATTATCAAACTATAGATGCATTTTAATGACCATATTATATTATGGACAACATGCTTCCTAAAATAGAATGTCCGCAATGTCATATTAGTAGATATTGAACCGATCAAGTAACAAAAAGGGTGCCCCTCGAAGGTTCTTCACATATTCCCATAATTCCACAAGCTATAAATCTATTGTTCAAGTGTGAAAGCATATCACAATTTATGGATTACCATGCATGTAATAAAAGTGGAGATGGTGTTCTTCATCACCTAATGATGGTTTTGCATTTAGGGAAATTGAGGAAAATGGGAAAATTTCAAAGATGAACCTCGTGAATGTTAGGTTTTCATTGGCAAATGATGGTGTTAATCCATTCAGAGAGCTTAGTTCAATTTACCAAGCAGGGTCTATTTTATATCAACAATAACATTCCTCTCATTGGATGTCAATAAAGAAGGAGCACATAATGCTGACAATGATTATTCCAAGTATTTGTTTACATTTAATTTTGAATTTAACATTTTCTATTTGATTCAATATTTGCATAATATCTTTTGTTTGTTTATTTAATTATATATATTACATGATATCATTCCTATAGTAATTATGTGTAATTTCAAACAATTATAAGAACCAAGGTTAAAGATATGAATGTATATATTTCCATCCCTCTTATCGACATGCTACTAAAGTTATGGGATGGAATCACAATGTATGGCATATGTAAACTAATCGTGGAGAAGAAATTTAAATTCCGTGAATACTTTTATGGACAATTCATGATGCCCATGGACTAACACATTTTTGTGGTATAGCATTCTCGATATTGCTCTTTAATACTATATAATATTTTAATGCTATCATGGTATGTTTAATTTTAAATAATCTCATCGTGATAATTGACATTAATCCATTTGCTGCGTGTCCTCCAACAAAGGGTAAATTTGCATGTTCACTTAGGGTCTAACATTTATATCATCACTTGCCCAAAAGTTTAGGAAAGATGGTGTTTGATGAGTATAGGCACCTTCTTCCTAAGAACCATAGGTAACAGACTAATGTGAAACATCTTTTCAATGGGAAAGAAGAGACCTGTTTAAACAATGAAGAATGACACCCTCACCTATGGAGGTTGGAATATAATATAAATCACACGTACCTCAATTTCATAATGTGTTGTAGATCATGTAATGTTTTGAATGTTTATTTTAATCATTGAATTTATTTTACCGCATTTGATAATTATTTTGTGATTTCTTTTATGCTTCATGAAGGCTCTAAACATCATGAAGGTATTAATAATGGCCTAATGAGAATGAAATCTTATCCTCACACCATGAGGTTTCCCTACTATGAGGAGCTAAAATAACTCATTTGTTTGATAAAATGCATAATCGGGAAGAATGTGATGGAAACATTATGGCGAATCATAGATGGTAGGAGGACAAAAGAAAAAATTGTCAAAATTTGTACCTATTATCCAGAAGCCAATCATGCAATGCTAAGTGTGATCCAATATTCAAATAGATCATATGGGAGTACTAGGATCAAAATGACCTTCCATGGTTAATAATGTAGCAACAACAATGATGTAAAAGAGGTAATTTAAAGAATGAAATTCTACCTGCCTTTGTTTCCAAACATAAAAAAATATCTAATGAAGAAAGGTGAATTCCAGGGGTAAAAACACATGATTGGCATACCTTCATTAAGGTAATAATTTTGTATACATATTTATAAATATTGGCCTTATATACTCTTTTTATTTATTTTTATTTTTTCTTGTTCACTTTGGTCGAAACAAATAACCATTCATGTTCTACCACTATCTCTCTCCCAAATGACTTTGACAACAACATGAAACAAGTTATATATGATCCTGGAAAATACACGAGGTAAGGCTGTGAGGTTTGATTTATATGAAAAATGTTCTTCAAATTATTGTTAAAATTTAATGACATGTTTTCTTGTAATGTAATATATTATATTATGTTATGTTGAAAGTTGATTCTATTTTCTTGTGTCATGATCTCATGCAGATGGTTGTCATTGAAAATAACCATGAAGATGATATAAAGTATTAAAAGAGAGAAATTCTGCCCTAATGTGTAAAATGAAAAATTATATACCTCCTACATTTTCAATGCACAAGAACACAATTCCCATACACCTAGTTGAGGAGATTGAAATTTGTGGACCCGCTCACACAAGGTCAATGTGGATGGTGGAGAGGCACTTGGAATAATTGAAGGCTATATTAGACAAAGAGCATTCCCCGAGGGTTCTATGGTGGAGGGATATATGGTATATCAATCCATGGTGTATATTAGTCGTAAGATCTTCCTAAATTAGCAACACCAACTATGCATGCAAATGGATCACATTTGGGATGTGAACCCATCAAAAAAATTGAAGATCGTGGAACATCTCATAGAAAGGTAGAATGAAAAAATGAGAGGTAATATATTAATAATTGTGAAAATTTATATTAATAATACATATAAAGTTTTGTTTTTTGTATATGATCATACTCATTAATATATTAATATAATTTATTTCATAAGTTATAAATATTTATAATTACCTACATATTGTATGTTATAACCAATATTTAATATTGGTGAATTGTGTTTTTTTGATTCAATTTCTATAGAGTGGGATGCACCGTGCATTTATACATTGCAAATAAACTTGATTGGATGAATGTATGGATTGAGCATGTAAACAACATAATGGAGGTAGGTTATCATGGCAACGACCGTCTAAATTGGTTAGAGAAGCTCATCGAATGTAGACAATGTTACAATGCAGGAAAAATTGATCTAGCATATGGTTTGAAAGATGACATGTAAGAAAATTCCATTTTATTTAGTTATTTATATATTATATTAATGTGACTACATGTGTACCGTATTTTTCAGATACTTTCAAATTTATATAAATATGTTAATTTATTAATTGACAATGCATCTTTTATATCCGAATACATTGTAGCTGAAACACCACAAGGCTATGTGGTGCAATGGTCGTGAATTTCACATCAAACAATTGGATGAAACCAGAGAAACTTCAAATAGTGGGATAACTACAATATTCAAAAGTTACCATCGTTTCCTTTTAGGAGGCTCTAATATCCCGACAATCAAAAATAGATACTATGGGTATTTAAATGATATACTTGAGTCCCACTTTTAATTCCTTCAAATTAGTTTGTTCTGATGTCAAATGGTATAGGTTACAAATACGAACGTGATGAGGAAAGAACTGCTATTCAACATGCCAATGGATTTCCAATGATTAAAACAACTGTGTTTGAAAGATGACATGATCTCTATGTTTTTTCTTCGGCCAATGTGAATAGGTATTTTACTCAAATGTTCTAGGTGAAAAGGATTGGTCATTTGTTGTTAGATATGATCCAAGAGGAAGGCCAATTAAGCATACTCATTTACGTGAAGAAGATGACATTGAAGATCAAGAATATGATCTCGAGAGATCGCATTGCAGGCGTAATATCATGGATATCGCATCATGAAGAAGATGAAGAAGATCATAATCCAAAGGAGACAATATTGCAATTCTTGGATGATGATGTCGATGAAAATATGTTAAAAAATGACATTGATGATGATGAGGATATCATCATCCTTTCAACATCAAGCTTCAAAACCGCATGATGATACAGATGCCAAGTTCGAAGAAGAATATCAAGATAGAGAATAAGGATGATTACACATGTTGAGGTTGGATTAGGCACATGACTATATAATATTTTAATTCAGGAATTATTCTCTTAAATTAATTTACTTTTAATGTCATGGTTAATTACATGTTTTTAAGTTTTATATACATTTTATATCCTAGGTTACATGTTGTTTTAATTATTATTTGAACCTAGAAATAATTGCCAATATACTAAAGTAAGTGGTAGACTAAAAAATATCATTTAAAACACATAATTAGCAAAATTCCTTCATTAATTTTTGTTTTGTAGTTTCTATGCACAGAATCTTTAATATGACGCTGTTGACATTTTCATTTTTTATAGATTGGGTTTGGGGACACCAGAGTGATGAGGGGGAGGGAGGGGCTATGAGCTTCCACTTTCACATGGTTGGCCTTGTTCAAGAGAGGATAAATTATTCTGAAACTAAGAGAAGTGACTTTCATTTTTATACCATCATGATTTCAAGTTGATAAACCAAACATGAAATGAACCCAAGCATAATTTGATATCACGCTAAGAGAGATCTATCAATATCTTTATGATTTATCTTGATCGCAAGAGAGACGAATGTAAATAATCTTGCGACGAATTTACTATACTATCGATGAAAAAAGTTCATCGATAGTATAGCTAATTCGTCGAAAGAATATTGTGTCTAATTTGAATGGTTTTACATGGTTTGCAAGGAGTGTAGGGATTATATTATGGTTAAATGTAGTAGGGTCTATAAGAACAATCTCTATTCCAAACCTCAAAATGGATAGTACCATATGTTGTTCATAAGACAAATATTCTTGGTATGTTTCCTTTGTGGATATGGTGGCTCACGCCCTCAATACACATGATGCCTTACAATGAATTGTAACAATTTTACTATTGAATGATAGTGTTATGTCACCCATGGTTAAGGAAATAACTTAAGGTTCTTAGGTCCTATTTGAATCTTCTTAGAATTTAGATTCGTTACATAGTCATTGAAAAAAGACAAAAGACTTATGTAGTAGATAATAATTTGGTCTTTGTGTGGGACATTTTATGCCATTAGTATGTTTTGTACAAAAATAATGGATCTTGGGGACTACACCATGGTCAAGGAACGAGGAACAAGGAACGGGGAACGAAAATTGTACGAGGACTAGACACCGACAACAGGGACTTGCGAATGGGGCCAACATTGAAATTTTTTCAAACAGTTTCTGTATGCACTGAAATTTGTCATGGATAGAATATTGGCATGCCTTAAATATATGGGAGGGTTTATGGACTCAAATTTTTGTGGCACACCCACTTTCTTCCATCGTCAATTCATCATGGAAACCATTTTCATATGTTCTAGTAGATATGTTAATGATTCTAAGTTTCATATTTGTATTTGAATGAAGGTCCATATAGCTTTCAAAGTATAAATTTTATATTTCAAGTTGATAAACCAAATATGAAATGAATCCAAGCATCATTTGATATCGTCGCAAGAAAGACGAATGTAAATAATCTTGCGTTGAATTTGATATATTATCGACGCAAAAAGTTCGTTGATAGTATAGCTAATTCCTTGCAAGAATATTGTGTCTAATTTGAATGGTGTTACATGGTTTGCAAGGAGTGTAGGGATTATATTATGGTTCAATGTAGTGTATTCTATAAGAACAATCTCTATGCTAAAACTTAAAATGGATAGTACCATATCTTGTTCATAAGACAAATATTCTTAGTATGTTTCCTTTGTGGATATGGTGGCTCAAGCCCTCAGTACACATGATGCCTTACAATGAAATGTAACAATTTTACTATTTAATGATAGTTTTATGTCACCCATGGTTAAGGAAAGAACTTAATGTTATGTCACCCATGGTTACATAGTCATTGAAAAAAGACAAAAGACTTATGTAGCAGATATTAATTTGGTCTTTGTGTGGGACATTTTATGCCATTAGTATGTTTTGTACAAAAATAATGGATATTGGGGACTAAACCATGTTCAAGGAATGAGGATAGAGTAACGAGGAATGAGGAACAAGGAATGAGGAATGAAAATTGTACGAGGACTAGACACCGACAACAGGGACCTACGAATGGGGCTAACATTGAAATTTTTTCAAACACTTTCTGTATGCACTGAAATTTTTCATGGATAGAATATTGGCATGCCTTAACGATATGGGAGGGTTTTTGGATTCAAATTTGAGTGACACACCCACTTTATTCCTTCATCAATTCATCATGTAAACCATAAACCTTAATTTTCTTTCAAAGTACCCAATTTGGTTGATGCAAGTTTTAGGCTTTTGTCGATCTTTCTTCATTTTTGTTTCAAGTTCTACATTAATGTATATTCAATGTATCTGTTTCATAGTTGTGATGAAAAATCCCTTGTTATTGGATAAATATGTAAGTGCGGACACAAACCGATCTCCCTAGATCCACCTGGATCTAGAACAAAGCAAGACAGAACATGACTCTTTCCCTAGATTCTAACCATTGAATTAAATAGGAGGCAAGAACAAAGAACATACCTTATTATTGCTTCCTATGGTATTTGTTTCTCCCGCTTCGCTCTAGCGCTCTTGTGCAGCCAATACCAAGACAACACAAACCAACCAAAGTGAAGAAAGCACAATCTATTCAACAGTGAATCTATGTATATGATCAAGGAATTATACAATAAAGTGGAATTAGATTTATGGGAAAGGGACATATTACTGTATCATATTAATGGAAAGTAAAGATTACAACCTGAGCCTTAATGTCACAAAATTCCTTTCGATGACCCTTGGCTCCAACACACACACTTTCTCACTTGCATGAAGAAGATCAACTCTTTTGGATAAACTTGCTGAAGTCTCCAAGCTGCTTTTCAAGCTCAATCCTTCACACAATTCTTTCACTAATTCTCCAATTAATCTTGCTTAACCTTTTCCATGAGAATTCCCTCAATATATAGGAGAGAATGAATTAATTACTTGGATAAGAATGATCCCAAAATATCAGGGAATCTAGTACTAGGATAACCATTCGAATGCCATCTCATCCTTCTAGAAGATTCCCTTCTAGAAGCATTGAGAATTCATATTTTTCCTTACTTTAGAAAGAGTTCGCACCCTAGAAGTTCAACACAGTGTGAACTTCTCACACCCTGGCTTAAGGCATCCTGCGAGAATCATGCATTCTCGCAGGAAAATATACTAGAAGCCTACGAACAGTCTTCAAAAATGAGTTTTCTGGAAGAGATGAAAATAACTTTTTCTCAGGAGAAAGTTCTTATGAAGAGTCTGAGTACACCATCATCAATAAATCATCATGATGACAAAAATCATGGGTAACAGAATTCCCCCCAAAGTATGAGGTTAGAACCAGTGATAGCCGAAAGACTTTGTAAGCTCCATGTGTGTGTCGGGAACCAGGGGCACACCTAGTCGAAAACCTGCAAACAACCAAGCATCTGTAGAATATCATATATACCAATTCTGAGGTAGGAATTCCCATACTCAGATCACATACTGATGACATTATAGACATGGGTAATGGCCACCAATCAAACACTGTGGATCCATGCCGTCAAAATATAGCATAGCCACCGGAATACACTGTGGATCTATGCGAAAAATTCAAATTGAGACGACATAGCCACGAAACATACACAATGGATCTATGTGTTGCAAATTATACATACTCCATCACAACCTGGACCAAAGAGACGATATCTAGGGTCTTCAATCTCATCGCCTAAAGTATGAATCTAACCATGTGATTACATGTGTCGAAGTTGAACATGGTAGAAACCACTTGAGTACCGGTCATTGATGAAACCGTTAACAAGTGCGAGGGAAATCACCATTGATGTCAATGAATCCCAAGGTACCATAGTACAATTCATCGAGTGTGAATAAATGAGTTGAACTCAAACATCCGATGGAATCTTTTGATCAGGGGTCAATGATATAAACCCACTTTCGAAAGCGAGGAAACCTGCCATTGAGGCATGCAAGCTCCAAGGTACCAAATAATTTCTAAGTCTTGATTTCGGATAATGAGCTGAAGTTGACGGAACAAAACTCGTCACAGGAGGGCCTTGATGTATCCCCCATTAATGACACGAAATGAGTAACAGATTTTGAAGGTGAAATAGAGCATTTTGCAAATTGGATCAGACACAGGGAAGGCCGACACGAAAAGAATGGACAACTGCATATGGCCAACTCAATATAGGTTTCAGATGGACTTCTCTTGAACATATGAATGACATGACCAATGATTTGGCAGCATTGACTCAAAGATGACACAGGGAATGACCTTGTAGCAAATCGAATGAGAGACAAATGGATTTCCCAAACCGGCTTCAAATGATGAATAGGGGGTGTCATGTTCAAGAGCGAAACTTACTGCCAATTAATATGAAAATGAAAATATATCCCTTTCCCAAATTTTCCTCCACCATTTCTGGCAAGTACCTCTTTATTTTTACGCAAGATTGAGGAGGATAACATATGCTTGTTGATGTATGCTCATCCTTCGGACGAGTCCCTCAGAGTATGTTTAACGAACCCTAAGAAGGAGTGGTTCGGTCCCATGACGGGTCTAGCAATGTTTGTTTAATGAGTCCAGAGATAGAAAACTCGAAGGTTTTTCATGATTATAGAGTTTGGAAAAACACTTAAAAGAGAACTCTCTCAGTTCCTTTTTCGTAAAATAGTCTGGACGAGACCGAAAAAGTGATAAATTATTGCTCACCAGACGCTTACTTCAAATACTTTATCGAGCGTGAAAATAGCAAGGTCGCTCGACGATCTTTTCATGTTTAGAGAGTCTGAAAAGAGCTTAAAGAGGACTCCAGGGGGGTTCCTTTTTTGTATAACCTTGTTGAGCCCGAAAAAGTGATAAA